>JAODAL010007214.1:0-127074 GCA_025379985.1 Phyllomedusa bahiana | reverse complement strand
CCCCTTTACGGGCAATAAAGGGGGTTCCGCGGATTTAAAGGGGGTTTTCCTGTTGACAATAAAGGGGGGTTTCCTACTGACAAAAAGGGGCCCTGCTGACAAAAAAGGGGCTCCTGCAGCTATAAAGTGGCTCCTCTAAATTTTAAAGGGGGGCTCCTGCAACTATAAAGGGGGGGTTCTTGCTGACAATCAAGGGGGCTCCTTTGCAATCAAGGGCTCCCTTGCAATCAAGGGGCTCCGCGGCAAAAAGGGGGGCCCCCTGCGGGCAATCGGGGGGCCCCTGCGGCAATCAAGGGGCTCGCGAGATTTAGGGGTTCCGGGCTAACAAATAAAGGGGGCTCCTGCTGACAATAAAGGGGTCCGCTGAAAAATCAAGGGGGCTCCTGCTGACAAAAAGGGGGCTCCTGTGACAACAAGGGGGCCTGCTAACAACAAGGGGTCCTGCTCCCAATCAAGGGGATACTGCGAGTTTTGGGGGGCTCCTGCTTACAGTAAGTGTCTGCTGCTGACAATCAAGGGGGCTCCTGCTCAGTATCAAGGGGGCTCCTGCTAAGATTTCAGGGGCTCCTGCTGACAATCAAATGGGTTCCTGCTGACTATCAATGGGCTCCGGCTGGCAATGAATGGGCTCCTGCTGGCAATCATTGGGGCTCCTGCTGGCAATCATTGGGGCTCTTGCTGACAATAAAGGCCCCCTCTGGATTTAAAAACGATCCCGACAATCGGGGGGCTCCGTTTAAAAATAAAGGGGGGCTTCTGCTGAGATTTAAGGGACTCCTGCGTACAATAAAGGGGAACCCTGCTGACAATCAAGGGATCACCTGCTGATAATCAATGGGGCTCCTGCTGACAATCAAGAGGCTCCTGCTGAGATTTAAGGGGTTCCTGTTGACAATCAAGGGGGTCCTCGACAAAAAGGGGCCCCCTGCGACAAAAAAGGGGGGCTCCTGGACAATAAAGGGGGGTTTTCCCCTCTTAATTTAAGGGGCTCCTGCTAACTATAAAGGGGGCACCTGCTGACAATCAACGGGCTCCTGCTGGCAGTCAAGGGGGCTCCTGCTTATAATCAAGGGGGCTCCTGCTGACAATCAACGGGCTCCTGCTGGCAATAAACGGGCTCCTGCGGGCAATCACGGGGGCTCCTGCTGGCAATCAAGGGGGCTCCTGCTGACAATCAAGGGGGCTACTGCTGAGATTTAAGGGGGCACCTGCTGACAATCAAGGTACCTCATGCGAATTTAAGGGGCCCTGCGAAAATCAAGAGGTCCTGCTGACAAAAAAGGGGGGCCCAGCGAGTTTTTAAGGGCTCCTGAACTATAAAGGGGCGGTATTGCTGGCAATCAAGGGGGCCCTCCTGCTGCAATCAAGGGGGCTCCTGCTGACAATCAAGGGGGCTCATCCTGAGATTTAAGGGGCTCCTGCTGACAATCAAGGAGTTCCTGACTCAAGGGGCTGTTGTGGATGGGAACAAAGATTATATATGTGTGATCCTTTGTGTCTCTATTTTAATGTATTAGTTAGTATATACTTCACATATACATAAAATTATTATATACATAATAGGAAAATTTGTATAGTAAAAAAAAAAAGCATGTAAAAAGCTGTAGGTATATCTTTTGTCATTAATGTTTTAAAACAAAATGGTGCCTTTAGTATTTGTATGATCGTCGGTAATCCAAGAGGGCCCCCTAGTCAGAAGTTACACCCTGTTTTTAGACATTCCTGAAGCTGTGAGGATGGCCCATAGAAAAGGGGAGTGCCAATAGCCCTCACAGCCAGCTACATTGATGCTCCTTATCTACTCATTTGAAAAAGAGGTATAAAAACCACCATTTTGTGAAAAAAAATCAAAAAAGCACTTTAACAGCAACGGGCATTTGTGATTTGTTTTCTCGGGCCCTTTTGTTATTTTTAGATTTTTGAACCCCACAAGGACGGATACCCCCTTTGAGGCTCCCTCTATTACAGATGACGCCTGCAACGTGGGGCGGGCTTAGATCGATTTATTAAGAAAACTAAAATGGTGAAGCTTCTACTGGCGGACACAGTGGAGATAAAGGCCCATCACTTTTCTGAATTCTGTCCGGGTAAGAAAAGGTTTAAACTTTGCTTATCCGAGAGTTTGCTCGCCTAGTGGGAGTTGTACTATGTTTCATTGGGTTAATTGTTAGATCCGTGACGGTAACGAGTCGGCCCATGCTATTAAACCTATCCCTGTAAAATTTAAATTCCCTTTGGGTGGGGTTTTTTTTTTAGTGTTTTAAATGTTTTGAAAACTGATTGAAAGCAAAGCTAAAGCAAGGGGTGTAATCACCCTGAGGAATCCGGGGCCCGGGGAAAGCCCTAAAAGGCGCTCAGTGATTTATGAGAATTCCCGATGGATAGAAAACCCGGGAATTTGTCTCCTCCGAGGGGAGAGGGTTGCTGGTTGGGGAGAAAAAGACTTGTAAAAATTGAGAATTCTTTGATGGTGGAATCAGATTCAGGCTTTCCTTGGTGTAGGGGAAAGGATGGAACTTCCCTGAAATGGGTTTTTTTTTAAACTTTTTTATACGTCTGTGTCTGGAGTCTGTAGTGTGTGTCTGAGATAGGAAAAAAGAATTTGGGAAGTTGAGTTTTGATTTTAAGCCAGCGCCATCTGTGGTTTAAGTGAAAAAAATTAGAAAGAGTCTCATTTTTGATAGAAGAAAAAGTGAATAGTTAAAGAATTTGCAAGTATAAAGTGTGATTTATGACCTCAGAAAGCATTTGAGATAAGAGAATGGAAATGTCTGGGGTTGATACAGAAAGAAGGTAGATTGAAATCTTGGAATTTTTTGTTGAGGGTGAATCCTGTAAGTGTAATTAATGGATGCATAAAGAAGGGTGGGCCCGGGGGGTGCAGCTGCTTATGTGTATCATCCCCCAGGAAAATTTTCTGGAAACAAAGGAAAGTGTGAATATTGTGCGCGCCCTGTAAGGGCGGAGGGATTGGGGGTGGAGAGCAAAGTCAGGGGTAGACAGAACTGCTGCAACAATGGGGAACCACGCCCAGGAGCACCCACCTGTGTCCAGTCACCCCTGCCCCTGAACCACCCCTACTGCCCCACCCTCCCAGTCACCCAGATACCTAAACCTTTAGTCCCCTGCCCGCCCTTCCCCTGTCATTCCCTACTCCCCCCCCGCCTACTGCTCCTTGGGATGTAAACCCTTTTTTCCTTTCTGGGTTAATGCCCCCCCCTTTCCCTGGGTCACCTTTTTCCCTTTCCGGGCCAAGAGGTGGAAAAAAGGTAGTATGCCCAATTTGGGGATGCAGATACGGGGGATATATGGGACCAGGCCCCACCCAGCCCTACAGTGGAAAACCCTTTATGGACTGGGGGGAAGATCAGTGGGAGCGGGCTCTAACAGCTGAGGATGACAAAGGAGGGGGAAAGAACGAGGGGATGGTATAAGACAAGCCAGAGAAATATTGGGCTTGCTGCTGCGGGGGGGCACACAGTGACCCACTGCATAGCACACCCGGGAAAAGACACTGGAGGAGCAGTAGCTGACCAGTGGAGAGGCTCAGAATTTTGCAAGGGCAGACCCCCCTTTCTCACGGCCCCCCACTGCAAGGGAGGGGTGCGAAGGGGCCCGAAAATATTATGTTACTTCCCAGAGTCAAGTGTCTGTTTACAAGTAAAAATTACGGGGCCCCTGAGAACAACCTAGTCCTATTACAAAAAGATTTATGGCTTTGTCAATTTTAAAGGGGGGATTCAGAGGGGCCCTTTGTGGCCAAATCCCTCATAAAACCCCGTCAGATAGGATGAGGTCCTGCCCCTCCAGAGTGAAATGGTTTTGAACACTAAAACAATCGGTGGGGACGACTTTTCAGATCGGGCAATGACACGGACAGACTTCATCGGGATAAAGGGGAAAAGCAGTGAAGAAATATCAAAGGATAAACTAGATTTTCTCTGTTTTTGGTTTTTCTTCCTTTGAGAAGCCGCATGCTGGATCTGTCATGTCTTTGTGGATGGCGCGGGAAAACCCATCAAGAAGCAGCTGAAGATGGTTCGGCCTGAGTACAAGACCCTACCAGTTGATACGGCGCTCCTAGTGGCAAAAGGCATTGAGAGCAATCTGCCTGCGGGATATGTGTGATGAAAGCCTGCTCCTGTGATGATGGCTGACACATATGGGGACCCTGGACCCTAAACCCAAGCCCACGTTTACTTGCTTAATGAACAGAGCAGGACACGGGCCCCCCCCTCAAAACAAAAAAAGGAGGACACCAAAAGCTAGTACTCAGACCCTGCCCCTGTTCTGCCCTTTTCCCTGAAGCCCAAGATCCAAGGCGGGGGATACCCACTCTTTGTGCAAATTTGGTATGAGGCAGTGAAGACAATCCCTTCCCTTGATAAAGATGTTAGGTCCTTCCCAGAAGCTGAAGAAAGCTATTGCCAGTCCCCCTGCACTAGGACCCCGGGCCTAAAAGGGCCCTTAAGCTTTTTGTATGGGAAAGGGGGAAGGACATCCCCTGGGATTTTTGCACGGGCCCCCATGGAGGCCGAAAAGCCCAGCGGATACTACTCTGCAAGAGGCCCCACTGCAAGGGAGGACCTTTTCCAGTTTAAAAGCTGTATTTGCAGCCCAAGGTTTGGGGAAAAGACGCGGATACTTTTGTGGGATCTCCCAAAATTTTTCGGGCTCCACGGACATTCCGCCTTTCTCACCGCGACTTCTTCATCAGCACAGCATCTCAGGCTTCAGTATTCCCCCTCCTGCGGATAACGTCATTTTTGCGCTGTTGTGTTTTTAATCCAGCCCCTTATTTTTCCCCCCCCTAAGGGGGGGGAATGGGATGAAGAGGAATGGGAAGAATGGTGCACATGAAGAAAGCCATGATTGCTTTTAAATCATGAAATGGAGACTTTTTATTTTAACCCGGATTGGTTTTTTTTGTGGATGGACCCAATTTTCAGACAGTGCAGGACCTTTCCCCACGGGATTGCCTTGAGCACATCCACGCAGTGTTGGGTCAAAAAATTGCCCTTTATAAGTCAGCCCAAGAAACGGCAAGACGTTTGGCAGAGGGCAAAATGGCCCAAAAAAGTACGGGGCCAAAATAGCTTTCGGGGTCGCCCCTGAATTTTTTGGGCCATTTGGAAAGCCCCAGGATTTCTCACGGGTGCGGGGGAAACCCCCTGAAACATGGACAAGCCTTTAGTCCTGTGGATGCACTGCTGCTGCCCCAGAAAAGTGGCTATACTGAAAACCCAAAGGGACTGGAAGTGAATACAGAAGACGAAACCCCCTTGGCTGACCAACACCACACAGGGCCCCAGGAGGTGGGAAAGGGGAAACAATCAGCTGTCTGTGCAAGAGGAAACTTAACCAAACCCGCAAAGATTTTCTGGGCCCAAAAGCAGGGAAAAGCCCATGGAAGAAAGGGAAAAATGGAAAAAGAAAGGGAGCCAGAAGAACGAAGAAGACGGGCTATATGGAGTAGGGGAACACCCTGCTTGCACGGGGCTATACCCGTTAGTGCAAAGGGGGAATGGAAGGGACTCTGAAAGCAAGATGCTTAAAGTGGCAAAAGAAACCGTATGCCCGACCGCATTGCCATAGCGTGGTTAGAGTCAGGCACAGCCCCGGGACGGGAGCTCTCTTTCCCTTGAATCCTTTAGGCAGGCCCCCAAGGCTGGTGCATATTTCCCTCAGCAGTTTTAGCTACAAAATGATGCAAAATCTCTTTTGTGACGCAGTGGTTTAAAAAAGTTGTCGAATGTATTTTTGAGTTTTTCCCTTCCAGATCCCGACGTTGCTGCTCAAAGCAAACAGCCTGGAGATGGGGGCTACGTGAAGAAGTTTGTTGTGTAAAAACCCAGAGCCGAGGTTTGAGGGGCCGTACCAAGCCTCTGCCCCGACCAATTGTCAAGGGGTTGGCGGGAAAACCCAACGGATCACGTTCACATGCAAGATCGCCCCCGCCCCCGGGGGAGAGGCAGATGTGCGTTTACTGATGTTAAGTGTATGTAGCTTTAACTCTTGGTCAGAACCATGCTATAATGGTGTGTGATGGAGGGGTACTGGGGGCCCTCTTGCTAACTGGGGTTTCTGTGGGGTTTGGGAAAACAGGGGAATGACTGGGGGTTAGACCAAGGCTCTTAAAGAGAAAAAACAAACCAGGGGGAAAACCCCCCACTCATAGAATAAGGGTTTACAAAGACAGGAACCCGTCGAGAATTTGGGAAAACCAGGAGAAAGTAGTCCCTAACCTAAATTGAAGACCTAGCAGACGTGGGGCATATATGTCCTGGAGATATATATTGAGTGGGGGTCGAAGTGTGACCAGAGTCAGGAGGAGAAGGGAAAACCCCCCCCCCAAATCGCAGTTTTGACCCCCATGTGTATTTGATGCTATAGGGGGCCCAAGGGGGGGGCCTGATATTTAAGGCAAGGGCCAGGTGGCCGCTGGGTTTTAATTCTGCTACTGTAATCATGTCCACCCAAAAAGAAAAACCTGCGACTTTATCCCAGATAATCAGGACCGAATGGAAGGTCACTGTGGGCCCTTAGAAAAGTTATCTTTCAAGAATTAAGCGAACTCAGGCATAGTCATCCGGGAACATTTGGGGGCCTTTATGGTTTAAGGGTTGGCGGGAATGCTTTCCCAGATGGGATTTCCATATTTATTTTGTTGCTAATACTTTGTCTAAATTTTTTTTGTGTTCTCCCTTGTTTGAGGAAACTATTTGTGAAAACTGTGGCCCGATACTCCCATTTTTGATGAACAATTGTCCCCGCTGGCCCCCCCCCCCTTTTGATGACAGCGACACTACCCACCCTTCAGCGTACAAGCCGACACCTATATAGTGGACATTAAGACACTATTTCATGAGAACCCTTTTCGCAGAAATGCCCCGGAAAGTCCTATCCCCTCTCAACCGCATGTTCATCAAAGAATTAGACCATGAAGTGTAGGGGGAGCTAGGGCTATCGGGGCTCGGGGCCGCCCCGTCAGGGGGGTACTTCCCAAGAGACAAGAATAGGGAAAAGGAAAGGGAAAGAGGTAGGAGAGATAAAAATTAGAACAAAGCCAGGGGGGGCTGTTTGGTGGAACAAAATTTATATATGTGTGTCCTTTGGTCCTATTTTTAAAGTATTGTTGTATAAACTTCACATATCAATATATATAATACATAATAGGCACATATTTTTTATAGTAAACAGTAAAAGCTGTTTATATCTTTTGTCATTAAGTGTTAAAAAAAAATGGCTCCTTAGTAGTTTTTTATAGTCGTCGTTTTTAAACCAAGTGGGCCCAGTCAGAAGTTACACCCTGTGTTCAGACATTCCTGAAGCGTGAGGAGGGTCCAAAATAGGGCTGCCAATAGCCCCCAGCCCCCACATGTGATGTCCTTTCTACTCATTTGCAAAAAGGTATAAAAAACCACCTTTTGTGAATAAAAACCCGAAAAACTTTTACAGCAAAAAGGGCATTTTTTTTGATTTTTTTTCTCGGGACCCTTTTTTTTTTTTAAGATAATTTGAACCCCACAAGGACAGGTTTTCCCCTTTGAGGGGTACTCCTATTACAGGGCTATGCTGAAAAAAAAAAGGGGGCTCCCGCTAGAATCAAGGGAGCTCCGCTGAGATTTAAAGGGGGTCCTTCTGACAATAAGGTGGCTCCCGCTGACAAATTTAAGGGGGGTCCACTGAGATTTAAGGGGTCGTGACAATCAAGGGCCCCGCGACAATCAAGGGATCCTGCTGAAAATCAAAGGGGGTCTGTGAAATCAAGGGTTTTCATGCTGGGGGATTTAAGAGGTTCCTTTGACAAACCCAAGGGGGTCCTTTCTCAAGTGGTCTGTTGAGAATAAAAGGGGCTCCTGCTGAGAAAAAGGGGTCCTCTGACAATCAAGGTGGTTTTGCAGAGATTTAAGGGGGCTCCCCTGAAAAACAAGGAGCCCTGCTTAGATTAAGGGGGCCCCCCTGACAAACATGGAGGCTCCCGTGACAATAAGGGGATCCTGTGAAAATCAAAGGGGCTCTGGAAAATCAAGGGTTCTCATGCTAGATTTTTAAAGGTTTCCCTTTGACAATCAAGGGCTCCTGCTCAAGGGCCCTTTTGAAATAAAAGGGGGGCCTGCTGAGAATAAAGGGGGGTCCCGTGCAATTTAAGGGGGCTCCGCAGAGATTTAAGGGGGTTTTTTGCTGAAAATCAAGGGGCTCCGCTTGATTAAGGGGGCCTGCTGAAATCATGGGGGCCCTGCTGACAATTAAGGGGCCCGTTGCTGACAATCAAGGGGGGCCCGTGCGCCCAATCATGGGGGCCCCTGTTTGAAAATTTAAAGGGAGCTCCTAATTGGAAATCAAGGGGGCACCTTTTTGCAAATTTAAAGGGGGCTCCTGTTTCGAAAATTTCAAGGGGGCCCCCTGCTGCCCTATCAAAAAGGGGCTCCTGCTGAGTTTGGGGGGGTCCCCTGCGGGAAAAACAAGCGGGCTCCTTTTGACAATAAAAGGGGGGCTCCTGCTGACAATAAAGGGGTTTTTGGCTAACAATAAAGGGGCCCCGGCTAACAAATAAAGGGGGCTCCTGCTGAGTTTAAAAAGTGGCCCCGGGTGACAACCCCAAAAGGGTTTCCCCCTGGGATTTAAGGGGCCCCTGTTACAATAAGGGGCCCCTGCTTACAAAAAGGGGGGCCCCCTCCCTGACAATCGGGGGGGCCCCTTTTTAAATTTTAAGGGGCCCCTGCTGACAATAAAGGGGATCCTGCTGAAAAATAAAGGGGGGCCCTCTGTAAAAATTTCAAGGGTTCCCATGCTGAGTTTTAAGGGGTTTCCTTTTTGACAATCAAGGGGCACCTTTGACTCAAGGTGGCCCCTTTTGGAGAATCAAGGGGCTCCGTTTGAGAAAAAAGGGGGCATCCTGTACAATCAAGGGGGCCCCGCAGATTTTTTAAAGGGGGCTCCCTGTTTAAAACCAAGGGGGGGTTTCCTGCTTAGATTGGGGGGTTTCCTGCTGACAACCCTGGGGGTTTCCTGTGACAATCAAGGAGGCCCGGCTGACAAAAGGGGGACCCTTTGCTGAAAATAAAAGGGGCTTGTTTAAAAAATAAAGGGGTTTCTCAGGCTGGTTTTAAGGGGTTTTCCTTCGGAACAATCGGGGGCCCCCTGATCAAGTGGCCCTTTTGAGAATCAAGGGGCCCTGTGAGAATAAAGGGGGGCTCCTGTGAAAATAAAGGTGGCTCCGCAGGTTTTAAGGGGGGCTCCTGCTGAAAATCAAGGGGGCCCCTGCTTAGATTGGGGGCTCTGCTGACAATCAGGGGCTCCTGTGACAATAAAGGGGCCCCGTGTGAAAAATAAGGGGGCCCGTGCGAAAATCAGGGGGGTCCCGCTGGATTTAAAGGATCCTCAGGGAAAATCAAGAGGGGCCCCGTTGCAAATTTAAGGGGCCCCCTGCTCGTAATAAAGGGGGCCCCTGTGACTATCAATGGGGCTCCTGCGAGATTAAGGGGTCCCCTGCTAAAATTCAAGGGGCTCCTGACAATAAGCGGGCTCCTGCTGACAAAAAAGGGGCCCCTGCGAAATAAGGGGGCTCCTGCTAACAATAAAGGGGGCTCCTGCTAACAATAAAGGGGGCTCCTGCTAACAATAAAGGGGGCTCCTGCTGAGATTTAAGTGGCTCCTGCTGACAATCAAAAGGGCTCCTCCTGAGATTTAAGGGGCTCCTGCTTACAATAAGGGGCTCCTGCTTACAATAAGGGGGCTCCTGCTGACAATCAAGGGGGCTCCTGTTGAGATTTAAGGGGCTCCTGCTGACAATCAAGGGGATCCTGCTGAAAATCAAAGGGGCTCTGCTGAAAATCAAGGGTTCTCATGCTGAGATTTAAGAGGTTCCTTCTGACAATCAAGGGGCTCCTGACTCAAGTGGCTCCTGTTGAGAATCAAGGGGCTCCTGCTGAGAATAAAGGGGGCTCCTGCTGACAATCAAGGTGGCTCCTGCAGAGATTTAAGGGGGCTCCTGCTGAAAATCAAGGGAGCTCCTGCTTATATTGAGGGGCTCCTGCTGACAATCATGGGGGCTCCTGCTGACAATCAAGGGGCCCGTGCTGACAATCAAGGGGATCCTGCTGAAAATCAAAGGGTCTCTGCTGAAAATCAAGTTTTCTCATGCTGAGATTTAAGAGGTTCCTTCTGACAATCAAGGGGCTCCTGACTCAAGTGGCTCCTGCTGAGAATAAAAGGGGCTCCTGCTGAGAATAAAGGGGGCTCCTGCTGACAATCAAGGTGGCTCCTGCAGAGATTTAAGGGGGCTCCTGCTGAAAATCAAGGGAGCTCCTGCTTAGATTGAGGGGCTCCTGCTGACAATCATGGGGGCTCCTGCTGACAATCAAGGGGCCCGTGCTGACAATCAAGGGGCCCGTGCTGACAATCATGGGGGCTCCTGCTGAGATTTAAGGAGCTCCTCATGAGAATCAAGAGGGCACCTGTTGCTAATCAAGGGGCTCCTGCTCGTAATCAAGGGGGCTCCTGCTGACTATCAATAGGGCTCCTGCTGAGATATAAGGGGTCTCCTGCTGACAATCAAGCGGGCTCCTGCTGACAATCAAGCGGGCTCCTGCTGACAATAAAGGGGGCTCTTGCTAACAATAAAGGGGGCTCCTGCTAACAATAAAGGGGGCTCCTGCTGAGATTTAAGTGGCTCCTGCTGACAATCAAAAGGGCTCCTCCTGAGATTTAAGGGGCTCCTGCTTACAATAAGGGGCTCCTGCTTACAATAAGCGGGCTCCTGCTGACAATCAAAGGGTGTCCTGCTGACAATCAAGGGGGCTCCTGCTGAGATTTAAGGGGCTCCTGCTGACAACCATGGGGGCTCCTGCTGACAACCATGGGGGCTCCTGCTGAGATTTACTGGGCTCTTGCTGTCAATCAAATCGGCTCCTGCTGGCAATCAAGGGGGCCCCTGCTGGCAATCAAGGGGGCCCCTGCTGGCAATCAAGGGACTCCTGCTGGCAATCAAGGGGGCTCCTGCTGGCAATCAAGGGGGCTCCTGCTGAGATTTAAGGAGCTCCTGCTGACAATCAAACGGGCTCCTGCTGAGATTTAAGGGGCTCCTGCTTACAATAAGGGGCTCCTGCTTACAATAAGGGGCTCCTGCTCACAATCATGGGGGCTCCTGCTCACAATCATGGGGGCTCCTGCTCACAATCATGGGGGCTCCTGCTCACAATCATGGGGGCTCCTGCTGAGATTTACTGGGCTCTTGCTGTCAATCAAATAGGCTCCTGCTGGCAATCAAGAGGGCTCCTGCTGGCAATCAAGGGGGCCCCTGCTGGCAATCAAGGGGGCTCCTGCTGGCAATCAAGGGGGCTCCTGCTGGCAATCAAGGGGGCTCCTGCTGTCAATCAAATGGGCTCCTGCTGGCAATCATTGGGGCTCCTGCAGAGATTTAACGGGCTCCTGTTCAGAATCAAGGGCCTCCTGCTGAGAATAATGGGGGCTTCTGCTGAGATTTAAGGGGTTCGGGCTGAAATAAAGGGCTCGGGCTTGACAATAAAGGGGGGCTTTTTGCTTAAAATTTAAAGGGGGCTCCTGTGTATTTGGGGCCCCTTGGTAAAAAAAAGGGGGCCCCCTGCCGACAATAAAGGGGGCACCGCTGGCAATAAAGGGGGGGGGCCCCTGGTGGGGTTTTTTTAAGGGGCCCCTTTGTTAATAATAAGGGGGCCCTGTTTGGCAATAAAGGCGCCCCTTGCTGACTTTTCAAGAGGGCTCTTTTGACAATCAGGGGGCTCGACTGAGTTTTAAGACCCCTCCTGCTGAAAATTTAAAGGGGGGGCTCCTGCTGAGATTTAAGGGGGCTCCTTGCTGACAATTTTAAGAACGGCCCCTGACTCAAGGGCCCCCTGCTGAAAAATTTTTTAAGGGGCTCCTGCTGCCCAATTAAAAAACGTCCTGACTAAGGGGCCCCTTTGCTGAGTTTTAAGGGGTCCTGCTGACAATCATGGGGGCCCCTGTTGGAATAAAGGGGCTCCTGCTGAGATTTATTTGGGCTCTGCTATCAATAAATGGGTCCTACGGGGCAATAAAGGTGTTTCCTGCGGGCAATCATTGGGGTTTCCTGCTGGGGATTTAACGGGTTTCCTGTTCAAAAATAAAGGGGCCCCTCCGGGCTGAGAAAAAGGGGGGCTTTTTGTGGTTTTAAAAGGGGCTCCTGCTGACAATAAGGGCCCCTTTGCTGAAAATAAAGTGGGCCTTGTTAAAAATTTAAAGGGGGCTCTTTTTTGATTTTTTAAGGGGCTCTGGGGAAAAATTAAAGGGGGGCCCCCTCCCGAAAATTTAAAGGGGTACCTGCTGGCAATCAAGGGAGCTCCTGCTGAGATTTAAGGGGCTCCTGCTAATAATAAAGGGGGCTCCTGCTGACAATCAAGGCGCTCCTGCTGACATTCAAGAGGGCTCCTGCTGACAATCAGGGGGCTCGTACTGAGATTTAAGGGGATCCTGCTGACAATTAAGAGGGCTCCTGCTGAGATTTAAGGGGCTCCTGCTGACAATCAAGGGGGCTCCTGCTGAGATTTAAGGTGCTCCTTCTAACAATTTAGAACGCTCCAGACTCAAGGGGCTCCTGCTGACAATCAAGAGGGCTCCGGCTGAGATTTAAGGGGCTCCTGCTCATATTAAATGGGTCTCCTGCTGACAACAGGGGGCACCTTGCTGACAATCAAGGGGGCTCCGTGAAATCAAGGGGCTCCTGCTGGCAATCACGGGGGCTCCCGCTGGCCATCAAGGGGGCACCTGCCACCAATAACTGGGGCTCCGGCTGACAATCAAGGGGCTCCTCCTGATAATCAAGGGACTCCTTTTGACAATCAAGGGGGCTCCTGCTGAAAATCAGGGGGTTCCTGCTGACAATGAAGGGGGCTCCTGCTAAGATTTAAGGGGCTCCTTCTGGCAATCAAGGGGGCTCCTGCTGAGAATCAAGGGGCTCCTGCTGAGATTTAAGGGGTTCCTGCTTATAATCAAGGGCCTCCTGCTGACAATAAAGGGGCTCCTTCTTACTATAAAGGGGGCTCCTGCTGACAATCAAAGGGGCTCTTGATGGATACCATGGGGCTCCTGCTGGCAATCAGGGGCTCCTGCTTACAATAAAGAGAGTTCCTGCTGAGATTAAAGGGGCTCCTGCTGACAATAAGGGGCTCCTGCTGAGATTAAAGGGGCACCTGCTGAGATTTAAGGGGCTCCTGCTGGCAATCAAGCGGCTCCTGCTGGCAATCAAGGTGGGCTCTGCTGGGCATTCAAAGGTGGGGTCCTGCTGGCAATCAAGGGGGGTCCTGCTGTGCTGACAACAATCAAGGGGCTTCTGAGTGTGACTCAAAGTGCTGCTCTCCTGGCTGGCGCTGACTGTGGTGCCAACCCTGGGAACTGACGTTGCACATACTGATCTTCAGATACCCAGAGCAACTGCGGTGCGCAGTATACAGTGGGAAGGTGCGAAAGATATGTGGTCCCGGTGCACGACCGAGGGTTGGTATCGTGAGCGGCGCGGCGACAGAAGCCAGGTTTGATTACAGAGATAGCAAGAGTAGCAGATCGGGAAGTAAGGCGTCGTTGTGATAAGTCACAACCTCTAATCTACCATTTAACCTGACATCACAGGACTGCCTGCGCTTCAGGGTGGAAGCCTTGGTGTAGAGGTAAGTAGTTTTTATTATTTTATTTTTATTAGCTATAATGGGCACTACCTGGCTATAAGGGGTCACTCCCTGGCTTTAAGGGTCCACTAACCGGCTATAAGGGGCCACTAACTGGCTATAATGGCCACTACCTGGTTATAGGGGGCTACTACCTGGCTAAAGGGGACAACATATACTGGCTTAGTGTGCCGGCAGCTTTCCTGGCTCCATAGTAGAATAGCAGAGGTAGTCTAACCTGGCTTATAAGGGGCACTGATTACCTGCTATTGGAGATCATTCTACCTTGCTTAAAGGGGGCTCACTACCCTGGCTAGGTGGGCTAGCCAACCGGGTCTAGTGTGTAGGGCAACTGATCCTGGCTAGAGGGGCAAACTACCTGGCTTAGAGGGGGCTGCTAACCTGGCTTACGAGGGGGTCTGCTACTGGATAGAGGGTTCAAATTAAAACTACCTACAGGGGCACTATATAACTTACATTTAATTAGGGATCTATATTTCGACTTGTTAGGAAGGCATATATAACTATTCTATCTACATTATTAGGAGGACCGAAATTACCTATCCTTATTGGGGGTGGGAACTATAAACTCTACCTACCTAATGGCGCTTTACACCTATTAATGGTTCACCTACATTTGGACGTAGGGAATTTAACTACTCCCTATTTTAGTATTCTAAAACAAAGACTGATAAACTTGGAGCACACATGGGAAGACCCAATAGCCATTTAGGGGGTGGCACTTTTAAGTTTGGAGGCACATAGGGGACGGTAATTAATTTTACATTTGGGATGCTATAGCTGGGAGTTTCTATAGAGATAGGGAATTGATAGAAAGTGCTGATAAAGTGAAGAGTCTTAAGGTCAATGTCCCCCGGCAATGGCTTGACTGGACGGTTTTTCAGAGGTTTGCGGTTTTGCAGACCGTCTTGAAAAACAGCTCGCAATACGAACATAATCCTCGGTGCTTTCTATGGAAAAACCACGGGTGGCTGCAGTCCCTACTGCTGCCTCTCAGTTTTACGGAGACAGATAATATGTGCATGTGAATGTGGACTAGGTGGGAGGGCTTTTCTCCGTCATCAGCTTAGTGAATGATGGAGAGGAAAAGCGCCTGTCCCTCGGCCGTGGGGATGGCACACAAAATTGGCCTCGGAACAAATTACCAGTCGGGACATTTTGATAGAAGCGAGGACCGACCACGGTGTTAATTTGTACTCCATGTGGCCGTGTATAACGTGGCCCTAAGATAGTTTGTTTTTGTTAAACATTCTGCAGTGAAAGATATAGTTGTGTGGCCAGAGGAGAAGTCGGTCGATAAGTGGTCTGTGACGTCAGTGTGTTGGTGCACAACTGTGCGCGTGGTTCCCTTGACCTGCCACCCAGCCCACTGTCCTGCTACTGGGCGTTGTCTGCCCTAGATTTGGGCCAGAGTCAGACAGTCCGGGTCGGTGCTAGGTAACGGTCAGGTACACAAGCCTGACGAATCGCATAACCAGGAAGAGTTAACTGTAAACGCTAAGCCAAGGGTCAAAAAAACACTAGCTGAAGGGCACGCTGTACAATAGAAACATTTTGTCGAGGAGCGCAAGCTGAAGTCAGGAACACAGGGGAACAAGCAGGAAACAGGTAATACACAGGGTGCACGCAATTAAGGATAATCTTTCTATATGGCTAAACAAACATAGAGACAGAAAATTAGTGAAGTTTTAAATATAGGAGCCCAGGGGCTTCCCGACGCCTAGCAGAAAATTTTGGTCGCGTGCCTCCGGGCCTCTCCCATTATGTGCCAGTGCGGAGACACACTCTCTGTTGCTGAGTAGGCTGTAAGTCCGATGCTGTCTCCACTCCTATAGGTCATCTGACTTGGCCTCTCCGCTGGGTTTTGTTGTCGACTGGTTCCTCGATTTTAACCTCACATTGCCGATGCCTTGCTGCTCTCTCATGGCGGGTTAAGATGTGCGCCGTGACAGTCTACCGCCCCCTTGTGGTAATTCATTGTCAGATCAAACCCATTAGCCAAAAACCGTGATGCTGAGGATCAAAGACTCTAGATCAGCAGGACAATTAGCAGGTCTCATGTCGCTGGTGATGTTCTTAATCTCACAGTGGGCTTTACATCATAAATAGGGTGGTACCATGGTTTGAGACAATCGTTTAAAATGGTCTGGATTCCTACTCGATGGTGAGTCGACTGGCACAGTATGCTTCTAGTATTAACGCTGCTGTAATGCTTTTACATTATTTAGATCTGGTTGTTAGGTGACGACAAAGTTTTTAAATGGTAGAGTGTAAGAACGAATGCCAATGAGTCCTTGTGACGTGTGTTTCGTACCTTTTTATTTTTGTTCTCTAAATAAGGTAGAAGGCCTCAGCCCCACTGTAATCATAGCAACAATTACTCGGTTCCCAACATGCATAATTCCTCACTCTCCGCTCGAGCGAGAATTTACGGAGGTAAAGAATTGACCATACACGGCCGGGAGATTAAGGTCAATGGCGGCCCTGACCCTGAGATAGGAATGCCCCTGCTCTTTCTATCCGAACTAAATGAAGCCAACTCAACTTGCAACGACGATAGGAGTGTATATGGTATTATAAGGTCCATGGTGATACACAACTCTTTACTTCACTGTGGGCAGTGACAAAAAAATGCTTCTATGCCTGTTCGGAAAGATCTAAGGGCCACTCTGCCTATCGAGGTTTGACCTGGGCGAATTCCTCGACTCGCGGAGCTCGCAGGTCTTGAGCGCACCCATGTGTTCCTCCCGTGAGCGTCAACGCTGCCCGCACATGTCAAGGCAGACGGCGTCGCGTGCGCTACTCAAACTCAGTCCATGGCCGGGGTCCCTGCTCACATTACTCACCCGGCCGGCGCTCTGCTGCAGCTCCAGTCCCTGTGCGACTCGTCGTCCCCACTCCTCCTTAGGCGCGGTGTGCGCACACAGGCTCTGTTAAAATTTTTAAAGGGGCAGCTACACCAGTAATTGGACGGTTTTGACAGTCGCTGTCTTATTTATGACGGCGCCCCTTCTGTGTCTTTTTGCCGGATCTTTAGTCGCCATTTGTCTTATTGAAGAAAGGTTCCTTGAGCCTACTGTCTGTCTATACCGATGTTACCGTTTACCGTTCAGAGCTTTCTGTCATCGACCACAGTAACCTCTGCCGCCTGTACCTGAACCTAATTGCCTTCCCGCCGTACTACGTCTTCGGTCTGCCGATTCTGACCCTCGCTTACCCTTGGGACTGCCAGATCTAGCAAGCAAGTCACGCCAGTTGAAAGCGACCTAGGTAGTTTCTCCGCCCGCCACTCAGCAAGTCCATCCCGCTTTGAGGCGCGGGCTCTTTGAAAACGGGTGCTATTTGATTCCGCTCCCTGGTATGGCTTACGCCATCGCTTGCGGTGGTCTAGCGGATCCACTCGCGCACAGCACCGTGACTAGCCCTTCTGGTTCCCGAGATTACTGATATGTAACCCCCCTTTATTAGTCATATCAGTCAAGTGGTGCTTATTTAAGCTATTCCAATCCCACGAACGAGAAACAGAAAAAATTATTCGGATTACATTGTTGTTCAATAGCAAGGACTAGGTGAACCACTGCAAGGCTTTCAGGGCCGAATGGACGAAAGCCCAATCATGAATTGCTCTGAACCTTCCCGGTGAATTCCACTACAATAAAAGGTTAGGAGTCAAAATATATCCCAGGAAAGGTACCTCTCCTGAACCCCGGGGAACAACACATTTCTCATTTGACAAATAACTATTATCCTTCAAGTTTTTCAAATACCTGTCCGCACATGTTTAACTTTGACGACCAGTCCTGTGAGAAATTAAAACTATCATCCAAATACACGACCATACTACGACCAATAAGTTCTCTGAAAATATCGTTTACCAGGTTTCTGGAAGACGCGTGGGAGGCATTTACACAAGACCCAAAAGGCATAACAGATAATTCAAACATGGCCTTCCGGCAGGTATTTATAAAGCGGTCTTCCCATCTAATCCACCTTTCTTGATACCGAACTAAGGTTATAAGCCCCCTCTTAGGTCCTTCGGTTCCGGGGGTCAACTCCGGATCTAGTGCATTAGGGACCGAGATTATCCTGGGTTATTATTAAATTATTGTTAAGATGGTTTACAAAGGGTCTACATTGATATATACTAATATAAGCATGGTGTAGTTTTTTCTTTAGTATATATACTGTTTATTCATTTATTTACATCCTGTTGGTCCGGTTTATATACTGTCGGTTGAGTGTTCTAATATTTTATCAATGAGTGTTAACTATCATTTGTATCCATCGTTCTGTATCGTACTGCGTTCTTCTATATTATTGTTTGTTTGGAATTCCATAGACCATCACCTTGAAAGGAATGCTGGTAAACGCGAAAAGAACCGTCGCATCGGCGGCAGCACGAGGTTAGTTGTCACGGTTTCATCTTTAAACCTCTTCACGATCTAGAAGACCTTCCACACGGTATGGTATCATGTAGCCATGGGGCAAAGTGCATTATTTTTTTAACTGATTTACCAAGGAGTTGGTTGTTATATAATACTAACTTATATTGTTTGTCCCTATATAGATACCTCTGTTGCTGGTTTGTTACAATAAATTTTTTTAATTTAGCTGGGTGGTGGTGATTTGTATGCATTTTTGGTGTATATGATATGGTTATTTTGTCATGATAATAAAGCTCTTTGATATTTTTATATGGGTTTCCCCTTTTTTTCGGATTGTTACTTAGGTCAAGCTTGGGAAAACCACTCTAGAGCCCCCATGGACCTGTGATTAAAACAGGTCAGGAACTTCAAATGTGGTTAAGGGGTAGTCCTCCCGGGAGTCGATTGATAAGGGCTTATCAATCGACTTGAGCCTAAACACACTGGGCTTAACAATCCGACTGGAGTACGCAGGAGTATCGAGATTGCTAACTCTTATCAACTGACTTGTTTGAGGCCCTTAACAACTGGTTAACAGACTTTTAGCGACATTCTCAACGCAGTAAATTATGTGTCCCCAGGTGAATGGTATAGGTCCCCCCAGTAAGTTATACGTCCCCCAGTAGGTGGAAATATACTTTATATGTCTCCCAGTAGGTAGGTGTGTAGTTTACATGTCCCCCAGCAGGTATATAGGCAGGTTATGGATCCCCCAGCAGGTATATGGACAGGTTACGGGTCCCCCAGCGGTTATATAGGTATTTTATAGGTCCCCTAGTAGGTATATAGGCAGGTTATAGGTCCCCCAGCACACATATGGGTAGGATATATGTCCCCCAGCACATATATATATAGGTAGCTCTTAGGCCTTACAGCATGTATATAAGTAAATTATAGCTCTCCCTTGCACATATATAAGTAGATAATAGCTCTCCCTTGCACATATATAAGTAGATAATAGCTCGCCCTTGCACAAATATATAAGATAGATAATAGCTCTCCCTTGCACATATCTAAGTAGATAATAGCTCTCCCTTGCACATATCTAAGTAGATAATAGCTCTCCCTTGCACATATAGAAGTAGATAATAGCTCTCCCTTGCACATATAGAAGTAGATAATAGCTCTCCCTTGCACATATATAAGTAGATAATAGCTCTCCCTTGCACATATATAAGTAGATAATAGCTCTCCCTTGCACATATATAAGTAGATAATAGCTCTCCCCTGCACATATATAAGTAGATAATAGCTCTCCCCTGCACATATATAAGTAGATAATAGCCCCCCCTGCACATATATAAGTAGATAATAGCCCTCCCCTGCACATATATAAGTAGATAATAGCCCCCCTCTGCACATATAGAAGTAGATAATAGCCCCCCTCTGCATATATAGAAGTAGATAATAGCCCCCCTCTGCATATATAGAAGTAGATAATAGCCCCCCTCTGCATATATAGAAGTAGATAACAGCCCCCTGCACATATAGAAGTAGATAACAGCCCCCTGCACATAGAGAAGTAGATACTAGCCCCCGGCACATATAGAAGTAGATACAGCCCCTGCACATATAGAAGTAGATAGCCCCCTGCACATATAGAAGTAGATAACAGCCACCCTGCACATATAGAAGTAGATAATAGCCCCCCTTCACATATAGAAGTAGATAATAGCCCCCTGTACATATAGAAGTAGATAATAGCCCCCCTGCACATATAGAAGTAGATAAAAGCCCCCCTGCACATATAGAAGTAAATAATAGGCCCCCTGCACATATAGAAGTAGAGAATAGCTTCACCCTGCATATGTATAATTAGATTATAGGCCCCCAAGATGAATAGATGACAATTAAAAGTAAGAAATTAACCACACTCACCTGACCTCGCTCCCTGCCGCTGTCGCTGCTCCCGGTCTTTTTCTTCAGTGGCGTGACGTCACCAGGCCGCGCGCGGGCAGCTTGATGACCCACACGCCGCCCGTGCTGTGCACTCCGGCGCGCACAGAGCCGCATCCTGCCTCGGTGGTCGAGTGCTCTGCGGAGCTCTCTGCGGAGCCAAAGCATCTAACTGTATGTGCGTCCGGCGGACGCACATACAGTTATTCCCGCCACCGCTGCCATCGCCAAGGTCCTAAGCCGATAGCTTAGCGACTGGTACCGGCTTAGGACCCTAACGATCGGCGGCGGCAGATGGCGGCGGCGCCGGGGACTAGTAAGGGGTATTGGTTCTTTACTTTTATTTTATTGAGCTCATGATAATCAATGCATGGGCGGAGACTTCCATCTTTTTTCTTAACAAAGAAGAAGCCTGCACCCACGGGCGACACTGAAGGCCGGATGTGACCCTTCTGTAGACTCTCTGCAATGTATTGCTTCATAGCGGTTCTCTCTGGACCTGACAATATATATTTCCTGCCTTTAGGAAACTTTACCCCAGGCAACAGTTCAATGGCACAATCATATGACCTATGCGGGAGTAACCTCTCAGACTGGGTTTTAGAAAATACCTCAGAAAAATCACGTATAAAGGCAGGAATCTGCTCTATTTCCGCATTACCAACAACAATAGGGAGACATTTGTCAAAACACTGCTTTCCCCACCTGATTAATTCTCCAGACTCACAATCAATCACAGAGTTGTGTCTCTGAAGCCAGGGCAACCCCAAAACAACATCAGCGGGTAAGCCCTCCATAATGAACAGTATACACTTCTCCTTATGTATAGACCCAACTAGCACCTCAAGTTCTGGAGTGCAATACTGAATATTGCCCTTAGCCAACGGGGTAGAATCAATAGCCACAACCCTTATGGTATCCGCTAGAGGCCCCCACGGAAGGCCCAGACGCTTAGCGAATGAAGCATCCACGAAATTGGAAGCTGATCCTGAATCTACAAAAGCACTCCCAGATTCACACATAGAAAAATATGAAACTTTCACTGGCAGCAACAACTTTTTTGACACCATAGGGAATACCTGTTCGCCTAGGTGACCTTCCCGCGAGTCACCCAGGCGCTGGAGTTTTCTGGCCGGGGCTTCCTTTTTTGGGACACTCACGGATGGGATGACCTTCTTCACCACAGTGGAAGCACAGTCCCTGGGAACGACGTAAGGTCCTGTGGTCACTGACAGCACCCGCCAAAGAGGCCCCAAGCTGCATGGGCTCCTCAGGAGGTATTGCCGCACTCGCAGGTTCTGGGATGGTGGCAGAACGGAGCAGTGGAGTAAGGTTGGGCAAAGGAGAAAGGGTCTGTTCCTGACGGCTTTCCCTAAACCGTCTGTCCAACCGAACTGCCAGAGCGATGGCGTCATCCAGAGTGCCCGGGGTAGGATAAGCCACCAACATGTCCTTAACATGGTCAGCCACTCCTACCCGGAACTGGCACCTGAGGGCTGGGTCGTTCCACCCCGACGGAACACACCAGCAGCGAAATTCAGAGACATACTCCTCTATAGTCCTCTTACCCTGCCTTAAGGTGGTGAGCTGAGTCTCGGCCACCTCCTCCCTATCAGGGTCGTCGAGGAGAAGTCTCAAGGAGACAAAAAATCTGTCTATAGAAGACAATTCCGGCGAGTCAGGGGGTTGTGAGAACGCCCACTCCTGGGGGGCCCTTGGAGAAGGGACATGACAATTCTCACTCTCTGTTCCTCATTACCAGAGGTACGTGGGCAGAGTTGGAAATACAACCGACATCCCTCCCTGAAAGTCAAAAAGGCCTTCTTGTCCCCCGAAAACCTATCAGGTAACTGAATGGGAGGTGCCACAAAAGGGGAAAGTGATGCCGGAAGACTTCCACCCTGGTGGGTGCCCTGGGAGGTCTCCTGCTGCTGTACCCTCAGCGCCAGGTCTTGGACCAACTGGGTAAGTCCCTGCATCTGCTCCACCAGTGCAGTCATGGGGTTCATGGTACCTGGGGAGCAGTAATGTATGGCCTGAGAAAATGTCACGTCAGAGGAGGTGCAGTGGGCCCTGACTGCCACCCAGCCCACTGTCCCTGCCTACTTGGCGTGCTGCCCTAGATGGGAGACCCCAACTACTACGTGCAGGGCCGTCAGGGGAACGCAGAGTCAGACAGTCCGGGTTGGTAACGGTCGGGTACGCCAACGCCACGAATCGCAAACCAGGAGAGTAACGGTAAACAAGCCAAGGGTCAAAACACAGGAGGTCACGCAGTACAAAAACGTAGTCGAGGAGCAAGCCGAAGTCAGGAACACAGGAGGAACAAGCAGAAACAGGAATACACAGGGAGCATAATGGATAACCTTTCTCAGGCAACAACAGACAGAAATTAGTGAGTTTAAATAAGGAGCCCAGGGCCCGCCCCAGCAGACAATTGGTGCGGCCTCCGGGCCCTCCCATTGGCCAGTGCGACACACCCTCTGACCTGATTAGGAGCCGAGCTGTCACTCCTAAGCTCATCAGCCCGGCCTCTCCCTGGGTGTGTCGACTGCCCAGAGGGATTAACCCCTGTCGTGCCTTACTGCTCCACGGCGGAAACGTGCGTGGTGACAGGTCTAGGACAGATGGAGAAGAATAAAAAGAGAAAGAGAACAACTCTTCAGAGATGTCTCCTCTAAGTGCCTGGATGTAATTTTACTTATATGTCTGCAGAGCCTGTGTACATTGGTATCTACCACTGTATGGTCACAGTATGGTGGTATATACCATCTGTAGAGCCTGTGTGCACTGGTAATTACCACTATATGGTCACAGTATAGTGGTATATACAGTCTGTAGAGCCTGTGTGCACTGGTGTCTACCACTGTATGGTCACAGTATGGTGGTATATACAGTTTGTAGAGCCAATGTAAAACTGGTGTCGTGCACATTCACCTGCATTATCACCTGTATTATCCCATTATATGATATATATTTACAGTATATGTGTGTCTGTAATGTGTGTACCTTATGTTTCATGAAACTGACTGGTGTGGCTGACATGCTGGGACTTGTGGTTCCGCAGAAGCTTCAGTTAAACTACAAGTACCAGCATACTGTGCTAGATGGCCTTTAAAACTTTAAGCATATGTAGTGCACTATGCTGATACTTGAAGTTCCACAGCAGCTTCTGTGAAACTACAAGTCCCAGCACGTCTGTCACACCAGCCAGTCTCATGAAACATAAGGTACACACATTATGTGTTGTGATAGTGGTCTAGGACAGATGGAGAAGAATAAAAAGAGAAAGAGAACAACTCTTCAGAGTTGTCTCCTCTAAGTGCCTGGATGTAATTTTACTTATATGTCTGCAGAGCCTGTGTACAATGGTATCTACCATTGTATGGTCACAGTATGGTGGTATATATCATCTGTAGAGCCTGTGTGCAATGGTAATTACCACTATATGGTCACAGTATGGTGGTATATACAGTCTGTAGAGCCTGTGTAAAACTGGTATCTAGCACTGTATGGTCACTGTATGGTGGTATATACAGTCTGTAGAGCCTGTGTACACTGGTGTCGACCACTATATAGTCACTGTATGGTAGAAATATTGATTGTAGTGTAATGGTTTAGGTTCAGGCATAGTTTGGCGGTATCTCCCAGCCCTCCTGGATGCTGAATAGGCTATCCAACAGTCCAGGAAAGCTGAGTGACGCCAAAACCCTAATTTAGCTTTCTTCCAGAGCAGTGGCATAGCTACAGGGGTCGCAGCGGTCGCACTTGCGGCCAAACACGGTCACTTTTGGACTATGTCTGCTCTGTTTTTCGAACATAAAGGGTATGCTCACCCAGCATCCTGTGGCCCGTATCTGGGCGCTCCGCAACACGCCGGGTGTTTTAGAAGTCCGAGCTGGCCAGCATGTACTTCTAAAACACTGGACGGCGGCCACATTCACCTGCATTATCACCTGCATTATCCCATTATATGATATATATTTATATGTGTGTCTGTAATGTGTGTACCTTATGTTTCATGAGACTGACTGGTGTGGCTGACATGCTGGGACTTGTAGTTCTACATAAGCTGCTGTGGAACTACAAGTTCCACCATACTGCACTAGATGGCCTTTAAAACTTTAAGCACAGGTAATGCGGTATGCTGGCATTTGAAGTTCCACAGCAGCTTCTGTGGAACTACAAGTCCCAGCATGTCAGCCACACACGCCAGTCTCATGAAACATAAGGTACACACATTACAGGCACACACACACACATATATATATACACCACACTAGCCAGGTACACTCTGCGACTTGTAGTTCCACAGAAGCAGCTATGGAACTATAATTACCAGCATACCGCACTAGACATGCTTTAAAGGGAATCTGTCATCAATTTTTTATTTATTTTTTATTGATGAAATATTGTGTGTTCATTTTTGTCTAAATTTTTAGTATATTTTTTTCTTTCATTCAATTTGTGGGAGGGAGCACATCCCCCAAAAAAGTCTTCTCCTCAAGGGCAAACACAATGAAATACAGCCTGCTGTAAATGTGTGCTGGTCTGGTGGTGATCTCACAAGCCTCCCCCTCCCCTGTGTGCAAAAGGAGGGGGATGTGGATTGTAGACTCTAAGGGCGACATGTATGATTGGAGTCTGCTCCTGTCTTCAGGCGTAGACTGTGCCTCACCGTACCAAATCCGCTGTCGGACGCAGGGATGCGCTGTTAGGTGCAACCTTCACCACTTTTTACTGCGCTTAATATAAAGGGGTGTGCAGTGGGCGCGCTGTGGGCGTTCTGGGGCGGGACGTGGCAAATTCGAAAAATCCGAGGCATGCATGATTGGGAGTCGGCAAAGTAAGGCGCATTCCAGTGCTTTACAGCTTCAACAGGCAGACCTAGTTTAATGTGGTCTATCTGAGCGGAGAAGTCGAAGTGGAGCGCGGAATTCTTGTAATGTGTTATAGTTCTGCACTTACAGCAGTACACTACTAAAATAAATGATTTGTCAAGAAGAATAAATAATTAAGCAAGAAATCCTGCTTGGAGGACAACAGATCCCAGCAAGACCTGTGCTGTGCTGCCTTTTATTGTATATAGTGAATTGCATTAAAGTTCAAAGCAGCCCAAATACATCTAAAATTGTTGTTATGGAAAATGTTTAATAAAACATCTGGTCAACATCATCAGTGGCTTATTTGATGTTAAATTAGTTAGCTAATTAGTTAGTTAGTTAATTTTCACGGACTTTGGAATACATTTAATAGTGGAGAATTTTTTCGTAGCAGATAATATATATATTGGCATTAATGTAACAAAATTTACTAATACATTGATTTCATTGTTAGAGCACTTGGATATGTCTGTTTATTAATTACTTCATTTAAAAGACTAATCCATTTTATTCTTGTAGTGGTGTAAGGCTCTGTTCCCCAGGATTCTTTTAGGGAGAGTTTGTGGACGCAAATCCGTCCGGATTTACATTGCAAATACGTGCCGCACTTTGTGACACATATTTGCAATGTAATTCAGGACATATTTCGTGTCGGAAATACATCCCCATTATTTACTATGGGGAATGTATTTCCGACGCGAAATACGTAACAAAAGGATTTTAGCGTCAAAATACTTAAACGGATTTTAGCGTCAAAATCCGTAAAGAAACCAATTATAGCGTCAAAATCCGTAACAAACGGATTTTAGCATCAAAATCCGTAAAGAAATGGATTTTAGTGTCAAAATCCGTAAGAAACGGATATTACCATCAAAATCCGTAAAGATTTTAGCAAAAAACAATTCCCTTTAAGTCTTAGTGTGGTATGCTGCTATGTTTGTCCTGATCATTTAGATGCAGCGGTACGAGGCTGTGGCATCTAAAGGATTAAATAATGGTGCTGCGCATCGTTCCAGTCCACTACCACGAGGTTGCTGGGTGCTATGTGGTCATCATGACATCCAGAGATCTAATGAAGACCTCCATGGATGGCATGATACTAGTTATATTGCACCCTGCATAGCCATTGTTGTATACTGTTCTGCAATATCTTATTACTGTAGAACAATTTACAACTACAAGTACAAGTACAAGGGGGACTACAAGTAAAATAAAAAAGATGTCAAAATAAAAAAAAAGGTTCAAATTGCCATTTTACAAATAAAAGAATAAGAAGGTTAAAAAAATGTACACATATTTGGTACCACTGCGTCCGCAAAAGTCCAGTCTATTAAAATATAGCATCGTCACTGTATAGCGGTATTAGAGGTCTTAGTGTAATGGTTTATATTCAGTAACAGTACAGTGGTTTTATTCAGTCTCTTTTTGCTGGTGATATGTGGGGTATTATTTGGTCTTTGTATATTGTTTTTATTTGGCAATATCTGTCTTGGTATTTTTTTATGGTCCGTGACATGCAGACAGTATGTGGCAGTATTTTTTGATCCATGACAGTATGGTCACTTTTTAGTGGTGAAATACAGTGATATGTGGCGGTATTATTGGTTTTGGTATAGTGATTTGGTCAGTAACAGTATGGTGGTATTAGTCACTATATATAGAAGTGGCATGTTGTGGTATTATTTGGTATTTGTAAAATGTTGTTCTTGATGACATTGGTCTTGATATATTGGTTTGGTCAGTAACATTATGATGGTATTAGTCACTATATAGCGGTGGCCTTTGTATATGTTGTGACCTGCAGAATAGTGATAAGTCAATTAAACTGTACGGTGTAAACTCCAACAAAAACTAAACCCAAAAAGCAAAAGTGCAATTGCATTTTTTTTTCCTGTTCTCCCCACAAATATATATTTTTTTGGGGTGGGGAAGGGCAATGGGGGGCAGATGCTTTAGATGCATAATTTCTTTTTCTTTTTTTCCGCTACCTGGTCCCATTTAAAATTTTCTTATATGCGACAATACCTTTAAGTAGAAATTTCCCACAGCTTGTTACACGGCTGATATCCCTCACACCAAGTAGGGAACCTATGGTTAAAAAGTGTTGGTCCACAGCCATTGTCTGAGGGTTAGGGGGCCCAAGCTTAAAGGAGTTGTCTCACGACTGGATTTCATCCTACCTTGGTGCTGTCCTAAGAGCTGTAGTTTTGAAATCATGGGCGGGAGCACTGGCTTCCTGGAGTCCTCTCCCCCCTCCCTTCATCTACATGACGTCATGCTGCTGCGCTCGCTCCCGATGCTGTTTAAAACAGCATTGGAAGGGAGAACATCTCAGATCACAGAGTTCTCTTTCCCCTGCTGCTGACCATTCAATAGCATCCACCGTGTACACAGCACATATTTCTCTCCCCATACATCCATACATGACCCAGGCCAGGGATTCCCAGCACAGGGAATTGAGCAGGGGGGAAGCGATTCAAATAATCTCTGATGTGTTGTATTTGCATGGAGTTATCTCAGTGCTACATCTGTCTGTGTCTGCTTAATTACTATTCACTGACTGTTGACTATTTCCTGCTGGAATCATTCACTTCAGCAGTGAAGCTGGTTAGGTAAACAGGAGAGTGAATGCTAATTAGGCAGACTCAGAGCTGAATGACATGGGCAGGAAATAGTTAACAGCAGTGAATAATAATTAGGCTGAGACACAGATAAGGCAGCAGGGGAGATGACAGGGGCTGCTAGTATGCCTGCTCTAAATCACTGAGCTGTGCCGCAGGCAGAGCGAGGACAGAGAGAGAAAGGACAGGAGATAGTTAAACTTGTGTGCTCCCGACGCGACCTGTTGTGATAAGATGCCTGAGATACAGCCTATCAGGGAGAACAAGCAGGTCGGTGACTATAGAGACCTCAGCAGCCTCTGAATCCACTAAAAACAAGTTATCTAGAAATCAGTAGGAGATTTGTTATTGACATATATTGCAAACGTGCTTGTTTTTTGAAGATCTTTAATTTGAATGACAATCTTTGTAGTGAGACAACCCCTTTAAGTTTTGCACCCGGGCCCATGAATCTTTAGCTACGCCCCTGTTCCAGAGCCATTACACAGTTAAGTGGAGTAGGTGTGGCTTTTTCAAAGGGGGCGTTGTCATGCAAATTTTCAATGCGGCGCCTTCATATCTCCCACTTTCAAAAGTTGGCAAGTAAGCTTGAGAGTTATCTGTGGTCTCGGCTGTTGAAGGAAGCTGCCTGCTCTAACAGCTGCCATTTGTCAGGTATGATGCGATCGCCTACCTCTGCCTACCCATGGTCCCACCCCCTGCTAACTGACCTGAGCTGGTGTCTGACCATTTTGTGGTCTCTATATGGTGGTACTGTAGGTTATATTTTCGCCTATAAAGTGACAGCATACTCTTGTCCCTGATCATAAAAACAAGTGCACCCCTGTCCCTGTGATTAGGGGTTTCTTTTTGCCACTTTCACTTTCTTGCTTGTGTTTATAGAGTTGTTTAAAAGCAGTGAGGTGCGTGACCAAGGAAAAATCTGGAGGTGGATATTGTATGTGAGCTGGTTGGGGGTTTTGTGCTAGTGCAGCTTTTTAGTCCCAGTCTGGTCCTGGTGGCAACCCAACTCATGATGGCAACTTTGGGAAATACAAGAACTATGTTAGATATTTTGGGGTCCTGGATTTCTCTATAGTCTGCTATAGGGATAGAAGATATAATAATTGAAAAAATATTAATGAGGACGTGTCTGGAAATGAAAACTGGAGACACATTAAAGGTCTTATTTTAGTAATCTTATAACTAAGTAGTCTGCTTCTCTCCTCCCAGTTTAAAGGAAACATCAGATCGCTTTCACTACAAAGCCAATGTAATAATTGGGTCGTTTCGCGGCCTAACATTGAGAGAAAAGAAGGGGCAGAGCTACATCCTTGCATAAGCTTGTTTCCGCATGTAGTCTATGTCGCAATATTATCCAGGAGATGAGCTGATTTGCAGGCCACAGAGGGTGTACTTTACGCTGATTGGTTAGTCTTGTTCTGCGTGATATTAGCCTAGTCACTTTCGGTTTTGATTCGCATCTGTACGCCCAGAAAAGCCTGTTCTCCGGTACAGAACTAAGCGGGCGATATTGAGGTCTGTCACAGATTAGTAATTTACAGATAGTGGAAAGGATTGTAAACAATCGGGTACGTTAAAATACTTTTCTCTTATTTTAACACGTCGTCTGGCAGTTTTGCAGCGTCACTGCGAATTCTAATCCTTCCTGTCTGGGGCATTTTAGGCTCCATTTACATAATGTTTATACTCATGTTCCTATCTGTTAGGATGCTGTAAAAAGTCTTATTTTGTCAGATACTGCGGTGGGCAAGGGTATACTGAATTGCACAACGCTTTTATTGGTTTGTGCATTGGACACAAAAGCATTGTAGACCAATGTGTTCAATGCAGACAGGGTATACTTTAGGTAAATAGGGTAGACATAGTCCGAATTATATCTGTATTACCCTGTTCTGGCATCTGCCAGGATATCTATCTATCATCTATCTATCTATCTATCTATCTATCTATCTATCTATCTATCATCTATCTATCTATCTATCTATCTATCTATCTATATCACATCTATATATCTCACATCTATCTATTTATCTATCTATCTATCTATCTATCTATCTATCATGTCCTACATCAGTTTCTAAATGACATACTTCACCATGTGGTTAGATAAGCACATGGTGTACTAGGTTATTTAATTATGAGGACCAAAAAAGGAAGACTTGTCACCATTGTTTATATTGTACAATACTCTCTGGTCCACACTTATTAGACAAAGGGTTAAGAGTTGAGAGAGAACAATGCTGCACTACCCACCAGTGTGGCAAAGAGCAGCTCCTGCTACACTCACAAGTCAGCACCCAACATTGGAGTGTTGTACAGGAATGTACAGCCTGATAAGGGCAGGGTCAAGCTGGGAGGATGGGCAGATGCAAACTCAGTGCCCTCTGTTCTTCACTTATCAGTGTAGGAGAAGTAGCTATCTCTATAATTACTTGCACATTAAGCTCAGATCCTCCTGCTCACCAACCTGTGGCCATCTTATGTGAGCATGGATATACACATGTGTATGTATTGCAATCATACTGGTTCAAGGTCTCAGCTCTTAGGTGGATGCATTTTCTATTGAATGAAATAATATATATATTATATATAATATATATATATATATATATATATATATATATATATAATCCCTCAGAGGGGTTTTACCACAAAGTAAAATTGCAAATTAAATAATAAATATTTTCACAATACATCATTTTTAGAAATTCTGTGCAATTTTAATTTAGCTGCTACATTGGTGATCCATACTGTACAACTCGTCTCTAGGGGATAATGGGCAGTGACGAGAGCTTCTCAGTTCTGGCCGAACATGCTCAGATATCACCTCTCCTTTCAGGCAGTTGTCAGTCTTTTCCCTGCTTAGAGATCACACACAGTCACTTCTGAGCGAGTGTTCAACCCCAGGTGCTGCCATTCTACGCCTTAGTAATTAGTCAAACAGTACAAACAAATTAAAAGAATCTTCAATTAGGCATGTGCATTGAGTAAAAAAATCCACGTTTGGTTCCTGCAGGAATTAGAACCTAGGACTCCCATGCTGAAAGGACGAAAAAAAAATATTAAATCAATAAAATCATGTTTATTTCTTTATTTTCGTTGCACCCATACTATTGATCCTTGGCTAACGAAAATAAAGAAATAAACATGATTTTATTGATGTAATATTTTTTTTTCGTTACCCCCATATTATTATTCGTTTTATATACACATCGGGACAACTTCTGTAGTGTTATAATTTGATTTCGGCCATGTACAGTTTTATTTCAGATTGCATTAGAAAACCCATAGGAGCGTCGCTCGCTCTCCCATTGGTCCAAATAACGGCGCCTCTTTTAACTTAGCCAATCACAGAGCGCGCTCAGAATTTCTTTTCCCCATAGAACTCTATGAGAAAGTAGCTCGCGCTCTGATTGGCTAAGCTGGACGAGCCCCCGCCGCTTCAACCAATCAGCTCGTTTCTGCATTTTTTACTGTATTTTGAACTGTCCCGCCTTTGAATATGATTGGTCAATTTTTCTCCATAGGATATAATGGGACATTGTCGCTCCTATTCTGATTGGTCCAAACTTCTCCATAGGATATAATGGGTCTTTGTCGCTCCTATTCTGATTGGCTGGTTTATGCCGACCAATGAGAATAGCTGAAACAATTTGAATTACTGTATTTCCCGCCAATTCTCTCTATTGCAATTCCCTATGTAGCGCCGGTCTCGGCGACAAACGCGTTGTTCGGGATTTTAACTGCTTTATTTGTAAAGAAGGGTTCGGCTCTTTATCTGATAATGTTTTACATTTAATAAAAATAATTTTTTTATTAATACTTCATGCCGCACGGCACTGAGTGCCGAGATTTCAGTGCGCCCATCTCTCCATAGACTATAATGGGAGAAGTAGCTCGCGCTCTGATTGGCTGGGATAGCCAAGCACCCGCTAGCTCAGCCAATCAGCTCTTTTCTGTCTTTTTACTGTATTTTGAATTATCCCGCCGTGGATTCTGATTGGTCTAAACTTCTCCATAGACTAGAATGGGTCTTTGTCGCTCCTATTCTGATTGGTCAATAATTCTCCATAGGCTAGAATGGGTCTCTGTCGCTCCTATTCTGATTGGCTGAGCTAGCCAAGTCCCCGGTAGCTTAACCAATCAGCTCTTTTCAGCATTTTTACTGTATTTTGAACTATCCCGCCGTGGATTCTGATTGGTCTAAACTTCCCCATAGGTTTTAATGGTTCACTGTCGCTCCTATTCTGATTGGCCGGTTTATGCCGACCAATCAGAATAGCTTTCTGATTTTGAATTACTGTATTTCCCGGCAATTTCCAATATCCTAATTCTTGAATTAGGATATTGGAAAGTGATTTTGTTTTATGTATTTTTTATTTTTTTAGGTTTCAGCTCTTTTCCTGAGAATGTTGAACGCCTTTATAAAGGCGATTTTTGATTCATACTCCGCACCGACATGTGGAATGATTTCTCGCTGTTCCAGCCTGTCTCGCATCGGAACTGTTTTTCGGCGCAGTCCCGCACGGCGCCTAAGTCCCGCACTGCGCCCATGTCCCCGCACTGTGCCCCACACACACTGGCGAGGCGCAGGGAACTTTTCCCCGCATGTATGAGTGCGCTACCTCCGGCGGCGAATCATAGGCGCAGCGCCGCACTGCGCCTCGGTCCCCGCACTGCGCCTAACACACTGGCCAGGCGCGGCGGACTTTTCCCCGCATGTATGACCGCACTGCCTCCCGCGGCGAATCCTAGGCGCAGCGCCGCACTGCGCCTTGGACCCGCAATGCGCCTAAAACACAGGCGAGGCGGACTTTACATTGTATGTATGAGCGCGCCCCGGCCCTGACATAAATCAGGTGCAGATTCCGCCGGAAAACTGGCGGAAAGGTGCACCCCGACCCGTCGGGATTCATACATGTGGCCCTAAGTGTTTTTCCCCGTCGCATTAGTTTTTCCTCCTCGCCTTACAAGAGCCATAACTTGTTAATTATTCAATCTATATAGACATATGAGGGCTTGTTTTTTGCATGACAAAATGTACTTTGTATTGGTTTCATTGAACAGGCCATAGAAGGTATGGGGAAATCTAAAAAAAATTCTACGCGAGGTGAAAGATAACAAAAAGGTACTTGCGCCATGTTTGCGGGGGTATTGTTCTTGTGGTGTTCATTCTTTGGTATAAATTATCTGTTATCTTTATTCTGCAGGTTGATATGATTCTGGCAATTCCAAATTGGTAGGGTTTTCATAATGTTTTAGTACTGTAAAAAAAATGCAAACATTCTCAGTTTATTAAATTTGTGCTGCAGCACCATTTTCTGGACCTGAGTGAAGGTGTACTTTTCACAGGCTGAAGTGTATTCTTTGGGTTACAAGTGTCTTCTGGATCGCTTTTTATTTCAATTTTTTTTAACACGAAATGACAAAAACCGAGCAGTATCGGCATTGGGATTTTTTTTTTTCTTCTACAGTGGGATAATTAGGTCATATTTTAATAGATCCCACTTTTACGGATGCGGAGGTTCCAGATATCTGTGACCAACTCAGGATGATGAAGAGGGTGGACATTTCAGCAAAACAATGATCCTAAACACACAGTCAAGGAAACTCTCAACTGGTTTCAGAGAAAGAAAATAAAGCTGCTAGAATGGCCTAGCAAATGACCTGACCTGAATCCAATAGAAAATCTTTTGAATGAACTAAAGCTCTGAGTTCATAGAAGGAGCCCACGGAAAATTCAGGATTTGAAGTGTGTTCATGTGGAAGAATGGGCCCAAATCAAACCTGAGCAATGCATGCGACTAGTTTCTCCATAAATGAGGCGTCTTGAAGTGGTCATCACCAACAAAGGCTTTTGTATGTAGTTTTAAATGAATTTCAGTAAACTTGTTCAATACCTTTTCCCTGTGTCGTTTCTCATTATTACACATAATTTATGGAAATCTGTGGTTTGATTTCTTTGCCTGTGTGGACTTGATGTGTTGTTACCTACATCTGGTAAGACTATCATGTCTATAGATTTACTTAGAAAATTGGTGACTTGTTCAATACTTATTTCACCCACTGTATTTCACAGCTGGAAGCAGATAAAATAGACTGGTAATTTTAAACAATATAGTTTCAAAAGGATGTCTTGTGTACTGTAAAGTCATAAATGTACTCTGTTCACACGGCGGATCCGATCAAAGAATTTTTGATCCATTTTACGCATCAGACACCCTATTTAAAACTATAGGGTATGTTTCTGCTGCATAGAAAACATATCCAAACATGTATCACACTTTGGTTCCGAGTTTGGATACATTTTAAGCTGCATTTTTCAATATATTTTTCAGATCGAAAAACTTGGTCTTCAACATTTTTTAACTTCATCTTTCAACATCTTTGCTTGCAACCACTCAAGTAGTTCCAAATAACTTTGGTCTTGGGTAATTTGAGGTGCACATGTGCTCGACTTGTTTGAAGACAAAGTTCTGATGTACATACTGAACATACTCAAACTGTTCTCAGTTCTGTGCCTGTTTGTCCATCCATCAAATGACTAGAAGGAGTTGATACAGAATAATAATACGTTTTCCAATTTTCCAGTATAAATATTCACATTTTTTGCAATAACCAGACTATCTGTTTAAGGCCCAATTAAGGCTTATTATCTTAAGGGTATGTTCACATGGCGTCTTGCGGTGCATACCTGTGCGCGCCGCAAGATGCCGTGTGTGTAGAAGAACGCGCTGATCAGTACTCGTTTCACTGCGGATCAGGACACAATCTTACCAGCTTCCGACAGCAGCTGCACAAGGTCTTTGGTTGTTCTTGGGTTGATATGGACATGTCGACCAAAGCACGTTCATCTCTGAGACACAGAACCCGTCTCCTTCCTGAGCGGTATGAGGGCTGGACATTCCCATTTTGCTTTAACTTGCTTATAATTGTTTGTACAGATGAACGAGGCACCTTCAGGTATCTGGAAATTGCACCCAAGGATCCAGACTTGTGCAAGTCCACAATTCTCTTCCTGATATCTTGGCTGATTTCTTTAGACTTTCCCATGATGTTACACACAAAAGCAGTGTGTTTCTGGTGTGAATTATATACACACCTGTGCATTAAAATACATGCACAGGTGTGTCTCTAATTAGTTCAGATGTTGCCAATAAACCAAATCAGAAGCTTCCAAAGACATGACACTACGGTAGTATTGCTATGCCTTTAAACAATTTGGGATATCCTATATGATGATATAGGATGTCCCAAATTGTTTAAAGGCATAGCAATACTAGTGTATGTAAACTTTTGACTTTGTAGAAGTAATAAACATGCCTTCCCTCTCTTATTATTCTGACCTTTGGCAAATATAAATAATTTTGGTAATCTTAATTGACCTAAAACGGGTAAGGTTGCAAATTTTTATAAAGGTTTCTTGACAGTGTTATGTGAGCAGTCATCTTGCTTTTTTCTGCTATCTATCTATCTATCTATCTATCTATCTATCTATACTATGTATATATATATATATATATATATATATATATATATATATATATACACATACATAGATATCAGAAAAAAATATCTATATATGTACATAGATAAATGTCAGAAAAAATATGTAAAATGTATATTTCCTTTTAATGTGTGCGTTTCTGTAAAGAATATGGAGTAGTAGAATCTGATTATTATAGTATTTTAAAATTTTAAATAACATATGTTTCATGTCCTACATATACAGGATGGCTCAGTGGTATGAATTGCAGCAGATTGATACCAAATTCCTGGAGCAAGTTCACCAATTATATGACGACAACTTTCCCATGGAGATACGTCAGTACTTGGCACAGTGGCTTGAGGGGCAAGACTGGTAAGTGTGATCAGTGTGTTATTAGAAAATTGTATTGTTAGTGATATCAAATGAACATAGGTTCTTCATACAACAGTTTGTTACACTGTTTGACAGACCTTTTCTGGTCATTATTGGCTTCTGGAGTTGCGCTTTGTAAAGTGATCCAGCTCAAGTAGCCGCAACCAGAGTTTTTCATGCAATCTAAAATTTTCACTGAATTGTTCTCTTTATTAAATTAATAAACTTTGGTCTATTGGTCTTACATCTAAATATATCCGTCATCAAATACATAATCTGCTCTCCAGAATAAATTTCTGTACAGAGCAATTGACCTCTGTCTGGCCTTCATAAAGTGTCTTAGCTGCAATATACACTACTCACAAAAAGTTAGGGATATTTGCCTTTTGGTTGAAATTTCAGGATGAGCATAAAATTTCTTGAAACTTTTTTTAAATGCGACCATGCACATGTCCAACTGTTCAGTGTTTCAGTACTTTTTGCACAAATTGCTGATCTCTAACAAGGAGCTTAATGGCAAAATTTATCAATAGATGTTTGATCCCTGAATCGCCAAATAAATTTAGAGGATACATTTGAATGGGGATTTAAACAGTTCTCCTCATCTGTTCACATTTTGACATCATGAGACCAAGACAACCCCTTCAATTGATCAAAAGTATCTCACCATTGTGAGGCTTCAAGCTGGATACTCTCACACGGAAGTAGCCACTGAGCTTAGTGTCACAGAGTGTCATCAGCAAATTGTAACAGAGATACAGAGAGACTGGAAGAGTCACAAAAAGGCAAAGAAGTGGTCGTCCTTTGGCTTCATCACACACTAATGACCGCTTTGTTGTAAACCATGCCCTGCAAAATCGGATGAGGAATGCCACACAACTCCAGGCACATTTAAGGAAGGTGAGAGGCACCCAAGTGTCACCTCAGACCATTAGTAACCAATTACATCAATGTGGTCTGAGTGCAAGATGACTGGCAAGGGTACCTGCAGACACCGCCAGGAACAGGCATCATCGTCTTGCATGGACGAGAAAGCATCTACGCTGGACGAGGGGCCAGTGGTCCTCAGTGATGAAAGTTGATTCACTGTGAGCAGAAATGATGGTCGCCAACTATACTGGAGATGTCAAGGAGAGCGCTATGCATCAGCCACAGACAGGCCTTTGGTGGTGGTGTTACAGTGTGGGCAGGTGTGTCTAGTCAATACAGAACTGCCCTACACTTGGTGAATGATACAGTGCAAGCATCTACTATTTGAATAGCATTATTAATCCAGTCATTGTGCCTCTGCAAGAACAACACAGGGCTAATTTCATCTTCATGGATGACAATGCTCCAGCTTGGAGACTGGGGTACCGCAAATGGGGTGGCCTGCATTTTCTCCAGACCTGAACCCCTAGAAAACCTGTGGGATCAGTTGAGTTGCCAGGTTAAAGCTTGTAACTCTGTATCCCTGAACATCAATGACATGAGGGTTGCCTTCAGGAAGAGTGGAATGCCATGCCCGGGCAGTCAATAACTTGACATGTGAACAGCTGGAGAGGTTGTTGTGAAGCTATTATTGATGCTGAAGGACATAACAGGTTATTGAGAGATTGACATTTTTTCATGGTGTATACCCTCCCTTTTGTTTCATTAAATTTTTTGAGATGACAAAATCAACATTGCATGCTACTACTTAAAAGGCCTACTTTTTGGATAAAATATCACTATAGCTTGAAATGTTTGCGTTTTCCATAAATTTCACTTGAAAGTCAAATATCCCTAACTTTTTGTGAGTAGTGTATAAGAAAACCGTTCAATAGTCTACCAAAACCTATGACATATTTACAATAGGTAATTACCTTCCGAATAAGTGAGAAGCGGCCCCAGTAAATTTACATACTACTCAAATCTCCTCACACTGGTTATAACTCATTACTGTCTAACTTAATGATATATTGCTAATGTTAATGTAAAATTTTTAACTATCACCTATTGTTTTTATTATATTTACCATTGTTTTGATTTGAATGTTCAAATTTGCTATATTTTGTTCTATTTAAACTGTCGCTGCTGTTTAATGTGTATGGAACCCGATGAAGTGCAGGCTAGCATGACACGCGCGGTTATTTTCAAATAAATTGGCAATACCCTATATGTGGGTGTAAACTGCTGTTTTGGCTCATGGCAAGGCATATGAGGGAGGGAGCGCTTTTGGGCTTTTGTAATTCAGATTTTGGTGTGTTCCATATTGCATTTCCATAGCCCCAATAGTACCATTACATGTGAAAAATTATAAAAGTTGTCCTGTTTTCGAATCAATACCCCTCAGGGAATTCATCTAGGGGTGTATTTATTGTGTATTTTGGGCCCACAGGTGTTTCACAGCTCTTTTAGAATTATTTTTCTGTATATGGAGCTATATAAGGACTTGTGTTTTGTGTGATTACTTGACGTTTTCTTTGGTACCATTTTGGGGGAAACATGACTTTTTAATCGCCTTTTAATACTTTTTTTGGGAAACAGAATGAAGAAAATACAGCAATCATGGTAGTGTTTTTTTTATTTTTTACAATGCTCACTATGTATTTCATGTTAGTTTTACTCTGTGGGGTGACATGATTACAGCAATACCTTTTTTATTTTTCAACATACGGAGCTTTTCTTTTGTGGGACAAGCTCACATTTTCATTGGTACAACTCTGGGCCTTATATAACTTTTTAATTGCTTTTTATTCATTGGGATGAATAAAAAAATCACAAGTATGCCACTGTTTTTTATGAAGTTCATTATGTGGGTTAACTAACATAATATATTTATAGGCTAGGTCATTATGCATGTGGCAAAAGCAGGTATGTGTATTTTTTAATTTTTTTATTTTTTGGGGGTAATTGCCATTTTTATTGAGTAAAAGGTGTTGTGATTGTTTTACTGTATGTGTTTTTTTCCAATTTTTATTGATTTTTTAAAAACTTTTTAGTACTTATTTGTATTAATACAGTTCAGTACATATACTGCATTGTATTACAGACTTCCAATCATCATTTCACAAATAACCAAGAAGCCTAACAAAGGTTGCTGGGTTGTTATGGAAGGCATTGGCACTAGGTGTCAATTGAGACAGTGGGAGCCCCCTGCTTTGTCATTGCTCTTACATTGACCATGGCATCTAAGCGGTTAATTGGTTGCGACCGATAGGACATGAAGCCAGCTGTAATATACAGCTTGTTTTATGTGTCGATCATGCGTGGGCTGCTTCTGAGCTCACATGATGTTTATGATTTAATGGTACATCAGGCGTTAAGAACCACTTCCTGACCATGACGTACTGGTACATCAAATGTCAGGAAGGTGATAATCATTTGTCATTAACCCCTTACCGCCGGAGCCAGTTTTGACCTTCCTGACAGAGCCCCGGTTTTAAAATCTGACATGTGTCACTTTATGTGAGAATAACTTTTTGACACTTTTACCTATCCAAGTGATAGGGATTGTTTTCTCGTGACACATTGTGCTTTAAAGGGGTTTTATCATTTCATTAAATGGTCTTCAGAATAAGGGGACAGTGAAAACAAGCAACTTTGCAATCGGATGTCATTTGCAAAGCTATCTTGTTTTCACTGTATCCCTTATCTTCGTTTTGTGTAAACACTGTTCCCCAGTGCCGGTTGGATTCCACCTACTTTCATTTCATTGGTTGCCGACTCTACTAATTTACATTCTGTCTGGCCCCCGGTCGTACTCACGGTCGTATTCATGGGAGCATGCATTCCTGCCTTTCTCACTCAGAATAAGGGGCCGGCAGCATCTCACTCTGCACAGCCAGCTTATGCACAGTAACCCTCCAGCTGCCTCTACAATAGAAAACAGCAGAATTGTGCTCGGTGTCTAATGCTGCTGCGTGTAAAGGAGACAGATCTGTGCTGCTCTGGATGAGTTCATAGAAGACTGTATGACTGTAACAAACCTCCAACTTTGAGAGGAGAAAAGATCAGTACTCTTGAGTTCATAGAAGACTGTCTAGACTGAATGCAGGGTGTGATATGTAAACAAACAGCTCTTACAAAATAAGACTGCATAGGAAGAAGAATGACACAGTGACATGTGCACAGAAGGGCCGGGGGGAGAGCAGGGATGTGCTATCCCCTCCCATTGATCTCAAACAAACACGCTGACTCGCTGACTCGGGAGCGAGCACGAACAGTGAAGGGGGGGATGATGTCATCCCCCTTCATTTAAGAAACACCCAGCTGGGAGGGGAAGAAACGCCCCTGGATTTTAGGAACTGAGAAACTGAAAGTACAAGGAAACATACGAACTGATGAAGTGATAAATCCCCTTTAAGTTAGTAATACATTTTGGTCCATACAATCCTTGTTTATTTGTGAAAAATATTAAAATATCATGTAAATTTGCAATTCTCAAAGTTCCAAAATTTCTGTGTGTAAGACAGTTATTACACTCAAAATAGTTTATAATTAGCATTTACCATATGTCTACTGTAGGTTGGCATCATTTTTTAAAAATTTTTTTTAAATGTTTTTTTTTTTTTTTTTACCACATTAGGGGGCTTAGAAATTTAGTAGTCAATTTTCACATTTTCAAGAAAATTAGCAAAATTGATTTTTTTAGGGACCAGTCTAGTTCTGGCTTTTGGGGTCTGTACATTAGATACCCCTATAAATGACTATGTAAGAAACTAGACCGCTTAAAGTATTTAAAAAAGCATTTAGGAAGTTTGTTACCCCTTTAGATATTTCACAGAAATTAAAGCAAAGTGGAGGTGAAATTTCGAATTTTTTTTGCAGATTTTCAATTTTTATTCTTTATTTACTGGAACACGCTAGATGTGACCAGGTAAATGCAGCTCAACATCAATTCCCCAGATTCTGCTATTTTCAGAGATATCCCATATGTGGTCCTAGTGCGCTATTTGGCTCAACCACAAGCCCCAGAATAGGAGGAGCACCTACTGGACTCTGGGGTCTCATTTTCATTACGATTTTATTTAAGCGTCAAGTTTGCGGATGCCCTAAGCTGCTAAAACTTAATAAACACCCCTAAAAAGACCCCATATTGCAAACTTCACTCCTTAAGGAATATATCCGAGGGTGTAGTGAGTATATCGACCCCACAGGTGTTTCACAAATTTTTTTATCGTTAGGCTGTGAGAATGAAAAAAAATTTTTTTCCCAATAATCTGCAATTTTACCTGAAAATGTTTCATGTTTACATGGAATCCTGGAAAAAAATCACCCCAAATTGTGTTACGCAATTTCTTCCAAGTTCGGCAATACCCTACATGTTGGTATAAACTGCTGTTTGGGCACATGGCAGGACGTACAAGGGAGGGAGCGCTATTTGGCTTTTGGAACTTAGATTTTGGTGGGGCCATGTCGCATTTGCAAAGCCCCCAAAGTACCAGAACAGGTGAAACCTTCCAGAAGTTGCCTCATTTTGGATTCAACACCACTCATGGATCTCATCTAGGGGTGTACTGTGCATTTTGGGTGCACAGGTGTTCCGTAGTTTTTTTATCGTTGGGCCATGAAAATGGGGGTAGAGGGGGAAACTCAGTTCTGCCATTGTTTTTTGGGCTTCATTTTTACAGCATTCGCTGTACGGGATAAATGACAGGATGACTTTACTATGTGGTTCAGTACAATTACAATGATATAAATGTTATACTTTTTTATGTTTTATTACTTTTACACAATAGAAATTGCATTTTTATGTCGTCATAGCCTGACAGCCATATCTTTTGAATTTTTCTGTATATGGAGCTGATTATGGGCTTGTTTTTTGCGGGATGAGTTGACGTTTTTATTGGTATAATTTTTTGGGGGACAAGGCTTTTTGATCGCTTTTAAATCCATATTTTGGAAGGCAGGGTGAAGAAAATACTGCAATCCCAGTAGTGTTTTTTATTTTTAATAGCTCTCACTGTGCAATATACGTGACAAGTTAGTTTTACTCTGTGGGTCGAGACATTTACGGTGATACCAATTTTATGTAGTTTTTTTATGTGGAAGCACATTTTTTTTTTTCAAAGTGTTTTTATTGTGTAAAACTATTTATGTATCGCTATCTTCTGATAGCCATAACTTTTTTATTTTTACTTATACAGAGCTGTGTAAGGCCTTTTTTTTGCGGGATATACTGACGTTTTAATCGGCACCACTTTGCTGTTGATATGAGTTTTTGATCACTTTTTATTCCATTTTATATGCTGCGGGATGAACAAAAATCGCAATTCTATGACTGTTTATTTTTTTTATGGCGTTCACCATACGGGTTAATTAACGTAACATATTTGTAGGGTGGGTCTTTACGCACGTGGCGATACCAAATATGGGTACTTTATTTATTTTTTATCTTTTTTGGGGCGACTGGCGTTTGTAAAGGAGAAAAGGGCTGTGTACGTGTTTTTATTTTATTTTTCGTGTTTTTATGTTTATTTTTTAAAAACTTTTTTATACTTTTTCCACTTTTCTCCAGAGGGGAATTGTATGAGCGATATTCAAATAGGAGACCTGTACACAGCATTACTGCCGTGTACTGGTCTCCATGGTGACTGTCAATCACCATGCCCACAATGCATTGTGGGCATGGTGACGTCACCGGACAACCCGGATGCTTTCAGAAAGCATCTGGGCGGTCGGGTAAGGGACCAGTAAGCGGCACCGCTGTTCCACTCGCGGGCAGAAGGAGCTCACTCCTCCTCCCTGCAGCTTCGATGTCCCAACCATGATAGGTCTCGACATCGAAGGGTTAATCACCCGCGGCCAGAGCTCACTCCAGCCGCGGGGGGTGCGGCATAATGCCAGCCATAATATACCGCTGGTCCCATGCCATGATCTTGTGAGCTCCGCTTGTGAGCTCGCAAGATCGCCATGACGTACCCATACGTCAGTTTGCGGGAACCCCTACCCAACCTTTAAAACAACGAATTTCCAGCAGCTGTGATGCGCATCCAAGGTTAGTGAATAATGATATTCCTTGTTAAAACAATTCCGCAGCTTTATTTTCAAATAAGTTTAAAAGCATATCATAGCTTGTACATCATGGTGTAGCGTTCACTAGCATACCACCGACGCGTTTCGGGAGGCGTGTCCCTTAGTCCTGGTATGGGTACGTCATATGTTGTTAAGCGGTTAAAAGGCGAGCTTTAATAATTTTGTACCTTATTTAACTGTGTTCTTTATTGATGTGTTTCTGTATATTCCTAAAAGTACTAGTGACATTCTCCATTTATACGTCACCCTGTCAATCATATTGTTTAAATTAAAGACAAACATGGGTAGATGTCATAAACCCTTTTCAGATTAAGGGGACACTACCATCAAATTTTTTCTTTTCATTTTGACAAGCAATATGCTACTTTTACATGGATTTTTTTAAATTGGGTTTTTCTTTTATATAATTTTTTAAAGTTTCCCTATGTACTTTACTCTCTCTGACTTCCCCTCTTTGAGATTTGATAGTACAGCAGTGAGAGGATTGTTTGATGGTCCTTCTCTCTGGTCAGCTCTGGTCTGAGAGGTATAAATACCCCGTTTCCCTGAAAATAAGACAGCGTCTTGTATCAATTTTTGCTCCTAAAGACCTAACTAGGTCTTATTTTCAGGAGATGTCTTATTTTTCCATGAATACATTTTTTATGTAAAAGATCTTATATGGCAGCATCTCGGCCCAGGCTTTAGTCCCTTGATATTTGTAGGAAGCGTTTGGTGGTGCATGTGCGAGCGGCTGCAGTGGATAGAGATCAACGGCGCTAAAAAAAGGGGAAAGGCGGCTGTGACGGGAAGGCCATCCGGGCAAACGTACATTGACATTCCGCCATAGACATAAGATTAATGCTTGTAAGTAACACTGGGAAGGATTTTTCTATACATACATAGATCCCTGTGCACGTGCATCAGTCATTTATCTATGCAGGAAAGAAAAATCCACGCTCGCGCAGTGAAGCCGAGGGGACGTCCATGTCCAGAAGAGACAGAATGGAAACAGAAAACCGGGGACACATGGCGCTGGAACTAGAGAGAGGTTTTCATTCTGTCCCTTCTGAACAGGGACATCCCCCTGCAGCACGGGGCGAGGTGAGATTTTCCTGCATAGATAGATGACTCCGATGCCAATGCACAGGGATCTATATATGTATATAAAAAGCTGTCACTTACATGTACTAATCTCAATAGTCTATAGGTGTAGAATCTACATGCTGGGACTTGTAGTTCCTTATCAGCTAAATGAGGCAGCTAATATGGAACCACAAGCCCCAGCATTCTACACTAGTGTGTGTATGTGTATATATATATATCTTAAAGGGGTTTTGCCACAATCTCATTTCATACCCCCTGTTATCCAGCTCTTCAGCTCTGTGTGCTCAGAAGGAGGCGTGTGTGATTTGTTTGAATTGCAGATCATGTGACCCAGCAGGATGACAACACCATGCATTTCCTCACTCCGGTCAAAGAAAGGTCTGTTTATGTATAGAGCTGTGAGTAGCTACAATGTAGCTCAAAAGTAAGGCTTTTGACTTACAGCACAAGGGTCCTAGGTTCAAATCCCTGCTGGAACTTAACCTGTGGATTTTTTTTTTCTCTTTATCAATGCACAGACCTCATTGAGGTTTCTTTTTTTATTTATTTGCACTTATTACTAAGGAGAACAGAGGACGGGAGTAGAATGACAGCACCTGGGGTTTGAACACTCAGTAGATGCCTGAGAGGAGAGGAGAGGTGATGTCTGAGCATGTGCGACCAGGACTGAGGATCTCTCATCCCTAGTCGTATCCCGTGGAGACAAGCTGTAAACAATGCATCACTAAAGGAGCAGCTTAAAGAAAAAACGGTATAAAATTTGTAATAAGAATGAATGGAGAAAATGTTTATTATTTAATTTGCAAGCTTCCCACGTCAATTTAAATTTTACTTCGTGGCAAAACCCCTTTAAAGTTTAGAGTCACAAACCATAGGAGATATATATATATGTGTGTGTGTGTGTGTGTATGTGTGTGTGGTGTGTGTGTGTGTGTGTGTGTGTGTGTGGTGTGTAAAGGACATTTTATGGCAGCTACTGTGACTTATCTCAAAGGATGGCAAGTGTGGCATGCTGGGACTTGTGGAACTAGAAGTTCCAGCATGCCCCATCAGCCATCCTCTGAGATGTGTGTGTGTCAGTATCATTGCTGTGTGCTCCCCCCTCATCCCTCTCTCTTACATTTAACCGTCCTGTCTCCTCTCCTGGGACATTGATAGGTATTAAAGGATTGTTCCCTTCAGAGTTCAAGAAGCATGAAAAAAAATACCTGTCCTTCCTATGAAAAAAAGGGAAAAAAAAGGGGGGGTGCACAATATGTTATACTGTTATAACAAATTTAGGTATGAATACGTTGGGTTGTACCTTGGGGTTTGGTTATAATTAGAGGCACAACACTCATATGGGCTTGAGGGCAATTTATATCCCGTACCCTTAGTAGGGCAGCCGCAGTACTGATGCTCCGCCCCCGTTTCCCGTGGAGAAAGCCCAATGAAAAAGAAAAAATGGCCCCCGGCGCACGGGGGGGAAAAAAAAGCCCGGCTAAAGGTTATTACTTTAAAAAAAGTATTTATTTCAAAAAAATTTCAAGATTTTTACTCTCACAAAATTAAAAAAAAAACTACAGTTTATACTTTAGCTTTTTCCGAGAGGCCCTCCCCATCAAATTTACATTTTAAAAGGCATGTTCACACGGTTTAAAAATGGGCCTTTTTTTGGTCCGAAATTACCGCCGAAGTGCCAAATTAGGGCCGAAAAGGCCCCAATTCATTACGGTAATTCACAGTTCTAAAGGGAAACAGGGATTAGTCTCCTCTCCCCGCCCGGCGGCTTGACATAATTACTAATGTTTTTTTGTGAAAATACTTAGACGAATGGCACTGGGGAAAACCGCATGGGAACTGCCGGGGTTTAAGGGGGAATTTTCTTTGGATGTCCATAGGCGTAAAAAGGTTTTTGCCAAAAACCAAATCACTTCTAATACCACCCAAATAACATATCCTAAAAACTATGAACTCAATTGCAAAAGCTCTTTTGGATTTACTGATTGACTGTATTTGCAACATTCGTACGGGCAGAACCTCCCGCCCCTCATTTTCGCCTCAAGGGCCCAAAGGGGCATGTTTTAAATGGGGTGACATGCTCCATAGTGTCCCCCGTCACCTCAATGTTTTCCATCAAAAAAGTTTTTAAAGCCATAAAATTCCCCCTTTTAAGATACCATTCCTTTTAAACAAACAATCCCCAAAAAGGCCCCCAAAAAGGGGGGAAAAAGTATTGGATCTACAGGCTACAAACTTAGCTCCTAAAGGCCTTAATGACGCCACTGAACTCAAAATTTTAAATTTTCTTTAAATACAATTACCACATTTTCAAGATTCTAAATATCGAATGTAAGTTTATTTAGTTTTTTTATAAAACATGTCGGGACCACAGGTTAGTAGCATTTTCGTGACATAAAACTACGTCAAAACAATAGAAAAAAAGAAAAAAGAACTGATCGTCTTTTTTTATAATATATTAAAAAGTTTGTCATCAAATAAAAACATAGCGTGATTGTTCACACTATTTTATCTAGGACCTGTATCGGTATTTTATTTTTAAAAAATCCACTTTTGTTTTTTCCCCATAACATGTAAACTGAAAAATGGTGGTTTATTCTTTTTCCTTTTTTATACTCGTCCCCTTTTAAATTTTAAAATTTTGATTTTCATGTAGAAACATTACAACGTATTTCTAGTTTTTTTGTCCATTTTCAAACAATTTATTTTTTTTTTATAATATATATATATATAATATAAAAATATTTTAATATATATATATATATATAAAAAATAGAAGGAATAACTACCTTTTAAAAGAAAATTTCCTTCGATTGAGAATCCCCCCAGCGCGAACAAATGATCTTTTGTTCGAAGTACCCAAAACCTTCCCTTTAAAACAAAAAATATATTTTGGGGCCAGTAAAACTACCCTAAGCTGTCTCCCCTTTTATTAGCAAGTCACCTTATAAAAAGTCCGTTTCAAAATTTTGAAAACTGAAAAACCAACTTCATTCTTGGGAACACACCGGAGTTTTTATTAATAATTATTTTTTATTTATTAGTGGGCATTACCTGTAAAAACCCGGGACTCGGGATTCATCAGTAGTTCATTCAGTATACCTAAAAATTTCTATTTTAAATGAATAATACATTTCCCGTGTCAGTGAAACGCCTATGGTATTTTATTTCCCGTGAACCTAGCAACCGCATTCCATCTCATCCACGAACATGCCGTGATCAGTTCTCCAAAGTAAAAGTATTTTCTATGTTTTTTCCCCCCAGGAAGTAGCTCCCTCTGTGATGGTCTATCCATTCTCCCCCAATTAACACTACCAAAACAGACCATTACTTTATTTTGTTTTTTTAATAAAATAGTTTTTTTTTCCTATGCAATTTTTACATAGAGGATACTCCCCCAATGATTGGGCATTTAAACTTCCCGCAATTCAGGCAGCCCCATGGTAACCCGGCCCCCCATTGGCTCTTTAAAAAATTTCCGCTCATGTCCCTCAATACAGCGAGCCCGATCCCTTTTTTTATTTGGGAGCTCATACTCCCCCCCCTTTGGGCTAACCAATCATGTTTTTTTTTTTTTTTTTAAAAATTTTTAATGTCTTTGGCGCCCCTAACTGGATATGTTTTTCGCCTATTTTTTTAAAAATTTTGCCAGACCCCCCTTTGGGCCCATCCATATCCCTTCCCCCCCCGTTCACGATGTTAAATTTTTTGCACCCCTAGAAAGAACTTACACGTATTTTTTTGTCACTTTACACCCCGTGATTTATCTACATCCGGGGGCTAGCATAAAGCACCAAATCTATTTAAAATTTAAAAACCCAAATACAACAAACACGTTATCACTGGCCTTTACACCTACTTCACATTGATCCCTTTAGTTTTTTCTTCCCGCCTTTAAAAGATTTTCTTCCTTTTTTTTTTTTTTTAAATGCTTCATCTTTTTGATTGACATCTTCTCACCCAAAGGGTTTCCCTTGGGGGGGCGTGGCCTGGCACCGTCAAGGCCGCATAATCCAACTCTCCGGAACCTGAAGCTAAAAAAGGGGGGGCTTAATTCGTTTAAACCTACCCCAAAGAGCGAAAATTCACCTCCACGGGGGGAGGTTTTGTATATCCGGTGGGCATCCTGCAATCGGACAGATCGGGCTCCACGCACACGGACTGATCTGCCTTGAGTGGCGCCGCGCCCCGGAGCCGGACTTGACGCGCGCGCCAGTTTGTGATTTTGGCGGGGCGCCCTAAATACTCCCGGGACTAGCCGCATTTAAAACGCCCTGGGGCTGACGGCACTGTTTTGGGAAGGCAAGGCTCGGAACCTCATCCTCCGCCCGCATACCGCTCGGGAGGCGCATGGGAGCGGCATAAAAAACCCCCGGTTTGCCCACAACCATAAACCCGGGACCCAGCAAGGGAGAGAGGTGCCTAAGGGGGCTGCGCAGCCGGCCCGCGACCCCAGTCGTTTCACCCCTGACATTCGGCGCGACCTACCGCAGGGGGGGGACGCCTGTGGACACGCGCCATATACGCTCGGAAGCACGCCCGGGGACCAGCAGCAGAGAGAGGCCCCTGCAGACGAGACATCTGGGAGACCCGGACTGCTTACCCGGCGGTTTAAAAAACCGCAGACACACGGGGGGAGGGGCACAAGGGGGCCCCTGCAAAAAGAGGAGGGGGTACTGGGTTGAAACAAACCAGCACTAGCTCACGACACTAGGAAACCCACCCGGCACAAAATTTACGGGACTGTAAAAACTGATAGATAAAGTCTTGGACCCATTTTCGGGCTACCTTGTAGCAAAAACTGAAGATGGGCTCTACACTTTTCCTGACTAAAACCCCGCGAATTTTTCCCCCACTACAGTTAAAAACGCCTTTTTTTTTGTCGCTCTTTTAAAAATTAAACACTTCTTTTTCATACCACTGAGGGCGGCCTAAAATACATTTTCTCATAACCCACTGCATAAACCCTTTACTCTTTTTCTAAATCTAAACCCTAGATCAAATTTGGGGAAGCGGGGCCTCACCTGTAGATCAATTAAGCATGAGTAATTGATCTGGCTAATTTTTGAAGCCTCTACCATAAACCCAAAGGGGGGCCTAATTCCGATCCCAGAACGCAAATACACCATCAAGCAGTACCTGCAGAAATTACCCCTACTACCGAAAAGGGTTTTCAACTGTACCAGTACCTACACTAAAGTTCCCAAATTCCTTAATTATGCCAATTTCCTAAACCCCGGGGGTACCCCAAAAAAAATGGGTTTTCACTAGGTTCAAGATCTCAGGGGGTGGCCGGGCCCAGAAAGGGGAGCAATGGACCCAACTTCAGCTTCACACTCCTAGGGGCCTGGGGGCACGGGCATTCCTCTTCAAATCGTGGCGGGTCCCTCAGACGCAGGGCACCCCCGGGACCCGGGCCCCAGATGGAAGATGAAAACCTTAGTCACTTTCCCACTAAAGCGATTTCAAAGGTCTAGTTGCTGAAGTTAAAAACCATGCAAAACCGAGATTCGCTGTTGTTCTGCTTAAAAGCTATTGCGAAAGTGGGGGAATTGGGGGGGGCCCCGATAAAACGAATCTTAATATCCGAATTTGCAATCCATTTCCTCCAAACGAAAGTGATTAAAGAAACATGCGTCATCTAGAAAACTTGAAAACCCGCGGCCGCCGCAAAAAATATCATCAGGGGCATGGCAATCCAAGGGATCGGAAGACATACGAAAAAACCAAACCAACATTTAACCAAACCCTTTGGGAGAACCCCCACAACACTATCAAGTTCGATCGCGCTCATAGAGCTTTTAAACCGAAATTGGGGTTCTGGCGCCCAGGACATAGTTTGTTCCTCACGACCACGAACGAAGGAGCAATTATGTACAACCGAGACAAAACCTCTGTATGGGTTCAAAATACAACTCTACCGGATTTGTCAGGATGAAACAAATATAAAAAACCTGTCAAAACCATTACTTGCAGAACTTCAAAAGCGGACATCTTACAATGGGGTCCCCCTTTTATGCAATTGCAACAAAAGACGGACCCTTCCACCCAAGACGCATAAAGACCTTAAACACTTCTGCCTTTTTTTCAAATTTAAAGTGCCAAACATCCAAATTGGGAACTGGCCCTACCTCCTTCCCACAACCAAACGGCAACCCGGGTCCACTAAGAAACAACAACAATCATCTCCAGGTCTGGGGGATCCTCACCGATTTCCGTTCTTCAGAAAATTTGATTATCTAAGGGTCTTGAAAAAATTTTTCCCATACTCAAATTTTACACCTCATATATGTATTTTCTCTTAACTAAGATTTGTTATTTCAAAATTTTCACATAAATAGTACAGCCCCCAAAAACAAAAGATGTCTGAATACGAACTGGAAACTCTACACCCCCCTCCCCCCTTTCCTCCTACTCCCCACCCCTCCCCCTTACCCTATTTTTACTAACATTCTCTCCTTGGGTTCCGTTTCCCGGGCATCCTGCTTCATATGAGAGAAACCCCAAATTTTATATGGGTTCGGGTCTCCAGAAAGGGTCATCCGGGTTGCTTCCACTTCTTCCCCGATGGAGGACGTCCCTTAGGAGACCCCTTTTTATTTTTTCTTCTCTGTCTGTGGGATTCAGGGAGATGACGATAACATCCCTTTCATAGACACCCCACTGAAATTATTGTCGGGTCTTCCCTCTCCTCTACCCCGGGGATTCGAGCCTGGTACCAATACACTATGGATTTTTTTTCCCCATTTACTATAAAATTTAAAAGGGTTCATGTTTATACATGTTCTTTTGTTGTCTTGTCTTTCCCTTTCCCAATTTTCCCCCCTTTGGAGCAAAAAAATTTTGTATATGATTCAAACGCAAAACCTATCTATACATGCATATGGTAAACAAATTTCCCCTTATTAACCTAAGGGCCCTAAATTCTGTTACCAAGAACCCTTGCTGCTGACTGAATTGAAGACCGCTAGGGCTGATATAGCCTTTACGGGAGATCACTTAAACAAGGGGGAAAATTTTTTCTTTGCAAAAGGCATCTACCCTTATAATTATGTACCTAGGAAACAAAAAAAAAGCGGGTGTGGCCATATTCTGTCCCGTACCTGCCCATACCAATTACAGAACTATAACGACCGCAGGGGAGGTACGTTTTTTGAAGGGCACGTATTTAACTCCGTTTACTTTGGCAATTTATATGCTCCAAAAAACCCCAAAATACATTTCTTTTTAAGTTCTTCAAAAAATTACAATCCTGCTTGCCTTCCAGGGGAAAATAGTAGGGGCTTTTAAAAGTACCTTCTGAAGAGTGGATAGATTACGAGTAGGGACTAGGGAGTGATATTTTCAAATGCCCCTATCCAAAGCCTTTCGAGGGTGGCCGGGAAAAATAAAACATGCACGGGGAGAAATTGCCCATCCGTAGATAAGTCATATACTTATTTCTCTCCGTCACATAACTCACAACCACGTAAATTTATTTTCAGTAACAAATCAACGCAAATGGGGCGATGCAAGATTGGCCACATAACTTGTCAATCACCCCCCAATAAGCTTTCTTTGTAAGAAACAAGTCCGCCCAACCCCACTGCCAAAAATGAAAGGGTTGATTAAAACTCCCCCCCGGAAAAGGGGGCCCAAAAATTTCAAACTTTTTCTATCTAAAGGGGATCGGGGACACCCCCCCCCATAAAAAAGGGAAAAAGGGGTATTAGAAGGGGGTTTTAAAAAACCTTGGGGGAAAATTAAAAAAACCAATTTGGGGGGGAATCTGAAACACCATTGAATCTAAAAAAATTTTGGCCCCATCTATTTTAAAGCCCGAAAGTCTTAAATTACCGGATATAAAGAAAGAAAAAAAAATCTCCAAACAAATAAAAGAAAAGCCCAAAAACTCTCTTCTCTAACCGGGGGAGCACCAAAAACCCTATGCCCACGACCATGGGTTTTTAGACCATTGTCCCCCCCAAAAATTTTTTTCGAAAATTTTTCCCAGAAATTCCCCTTAAAACTAAAAATCTTTTTAAAAATCCCCTTTAATCCCCATTCCTTTTTTTAAAAGCAAAAACCTCCCTTAACAGCCATCCCAAAAGAAATTAAAAATCAAAATCCCTTCCCAAAAAAAACCCAAACCGGGGTAAAAGGTTTTCAAAAGTCCTTCCCCTTTCCCATTAAAAAAATTACCAAAAAAAAAAATTCCTTCCTCCTCTAAAATCAAATTCCTTGACCGAAAACGGAACCCCCTTTAAAAAGGGAATACGGCCTTTTACATTAAATCAAAAGAAAATTTTCTAAAAAAGCCAAAGGTCAATGGGTTCCCCAATTAATATAAGGCCGGGGGGCCTTTAAACCCCGAAAAAAAAAAAAAGGGGGGGGGGGGTTTTGGGGGGGGGGGGATTTTTAAAAAAAAACCCAAAAAAATGGGCCTAAAATTAAAAAGGTTTGGGGGGCCTTTTCCCGAAATTTTTTTTTTTTTTTATTTTTTTTTTTTAAAGATTTTATTCTCCCTTTTTTTCTTTCGATTCGGGGTACTCATAAAATTAAATCAATCCCCAAAAATTCCCCCCTTTAATATTTCCGGGGAAACCCCAGGGGTTTTTTAAAAGATTTTAAATCAAAAACCCCCCCCTTTCCCTTTTTATCCTTTTTTTTTCCAAAATTGAGGAAAAATTTAAAATTTTTTAACCTGAGACTTTAAATAACTACCCCTTTTTTCCTTTAAACCTAATCCCCAATAAATTTTTTGTATTAAAGGAAATTAAAAAAAAACGAAAAAACAAACACCCCCTTAAAATCCCCCCCCATTTCATATATTGAGAGGGTTTTTTTTACCCTTAAAAGCCCTAGGGGACTTTAGGGTAAAACTACCCCGAGCCCCCCGAAAAAATTTTCCCCAAAATTTAAAAAAGGGAAAGGGTTTTTGCAAATAAAAAATTTTCCCCCTCAAATTTTTGGGAAAAAAACGCAGTCAAAATATGGCCAAATTAAATTAAAATTTGGGGGCCCCTAAACCCCCCCAAAACCCCCCCAAACACCCCAAAACCCCCCCCGAAAAATAAATTTATAAAAAATTATCTCAAAAAAAACGGGGGGACTCCCCAAAATAAAAAAAACCCCAAAAAAAAAAAACCCCCACCCCCCAAAACAAAAAAAACTAAAAAAAAAAACAATCCCAAAAACCCCCCTTTTTTCAAAAAAACAAATTTTAACCCCCCAAACCCCAAAAAAAACAAAAAAAAAACCCCCCCCCCCAAAAAAAAAAAAAAACCCCCGAAACCCCCCCAAAAAATCCCCTTTCACCAAAAAAATAAAAACCCCCCAATAAACCCCTCTTTAAACCACTTTTTTCAAAACAAAAAAAACCCCACCCACAAAAAACCTTTTCCCCAAAACTTTTAACTTAAAAGCACTTTTTTAAGGAAAAAAAACCCAAAATTCCCCCCAAACCCAAGGAAACAAAAACGGGGAAACAAGGGGTTAACCAAAAATTTTTTCCAACTCAACCCGAACCCAAAAAAAACCCCCCCAAATTTTTAAAAAAATACACTTTTTAAAAACCTTAAGAAGGCGGGGGAAATCAAAAACCCCCAAACAAAAAAAAAACAACAAAAAAACAAAATTTTAAACCCCAGGGGAAAACCCCCCAACAAAAAAAAATCCAAAAAACCCCACCCACCCTAAAAAAAAAAATCAAATTTTTAAAAAAATTTAAAATTTAATAAACCCAACAATAAAAAATTCAACTCCCCCCCCCCCAAAACCGCCCACAACACAACCCCCCAATTTAAAAAAACAACCCAAACCAAAACCCCCGCTAACCAAAAACCCCCGCAATACCCCCAAAAACTTAACCAGGAAAAAAAAAAAATTAAAACCACCCCCCAAAACCCAAAATTAAATTTTCCAAAATTTTTTCCCCGGGCCAAGGGTTGGGCAGAAAAACCCAAAAAAACCCAAAAAAAAAATACCAAACCAAAAAAAAAAAAAACCCCCCCCCAAAAAACTCCTTTTTATTGGGAAAATTTTTTTTTTCATTTGCCCCCATTAATAAGAAAGGTCTTTCCAAAATTTTGCCGCAAAACTTAAATATCTTCCAATTTTTTACTAAAATTTGTGGGCCTTCCCGATTTGGTTTTTTAAATAAATTTTTTAAAAACAAAAAAAATTCTAAAAATTTATTTTTTTATACGAAAAAACTTTTCTTAAATATTTTTTCACTTTTTTCTAAAATTTGCCTAGGCACAACCCCGGTCCTTTTTTTGTTAAAAAAGGGTTCAAAAATAATTTAAAAAAATAAATGCGATTTAAAACCCAATTTTTGAAAATTTGGCTTTTTATTTAAAAAACTTTACCCCCGGGAAAGGAAATAAAAACACGTTTAAAAATTTTCCCTTAAATTTCCCCTTTTAATGGTTTTTTTTAAAAATCTCAAAAAAACATTTTTCCAGTTTTTTAAAAAACCCACTGAAGCCCCCGCACTCATTTTTGGAGCCAAATTAAATTTAACCATGAGTTTATTAAAATTTTTGGGGCACCCTTGTAAAATTCTGTTTAAAAACCCCCCCCAAAAAAAAACGTAGTTTGTTTTAATTTTGTAGAGAAAAACTTCTTTTTAAGAATAAATCTTTTTAAAATAAAAACCCCCAAAAATTTTTATTTGACACCCGGGTCCATTTTTTCTTTTTCATTACTGTCACTTCCTGGTTCAGACTGACTCATTTGCATACAGCTCCATGCTTGTACAGCTCTGTGCCTTGCTGTGCTTTCAGATACTAATTAGATCAGATTAGCTTCTCAAACTACTAACAGGACTTCTTATCTGATCCCCAAAACAAAAGCCCTAATTACAGTTCTGTTTATTTTACATAAATCAAGCTTTTTACTGCTGAGCAGCACAGGACACTGCTTGGACCTGTGTGATGACATCACTCACTGTTATGGCATTGAACAAACAGCAGGGGGAGAATTGTTTACAGGTCAGTTACTGAGGGAACTGAAATAGCCAGGGAGGTCATAAATTCACTTGTATCTCCTTAGGGAAAACAGAGGAACAAAGCAATATATTTGGAAAATATCTTTATTTTGTGTTCCCTACAATTTGAAAGCTATTCTTTGTAGCGAGACAACCCCTTTAAAGGAGTTGTCTCCCCACAGGGTTTCAAAGAATGCATGAAAGAAATTCTCTGTCACTTCCTGGTTCATACTAATTTGCATAAGCTCCATGCTTGTACAGCAAGTAGATATTGTCTTTCAGATCTATTAATTAATTACTTCTTCAAACTACTTGAAGGACTTCTTATCTGATCCCCAAAACAAAAGCCCTAATTACAGAGCTGTTTATTGAGATAAATCAAGCTTTTTACTGTCTGGCAGCACAGGACACTGACTGAGCATGCGACCTGTATGATGACTCACTCTCTGTTATCTCATTGAACAAACAGCCCCAGGAGATTTGTTTACAGGTCGGTTACTGAGGGAACTGAAATAGCCATGGAGGTAATAAATTCACTTGTATCTCTTTAGGGAAAACAGAGGAACAATGCAATATATTTGGAAAATGTCTTTATTTTGTGTTCCCTACAATTTGAAAGCTATTCTTTGTAGCGAGACAACCCCTTTAAGGACCTGTGGTGATATCACAGTCACATGACCTCCCAGCACAGGTCCTTCGCCCCCCTGCTAAGACAATAAGACAATACAGGTTTTATCAAACCCCCCCCCCCACCTTTCTCTCCGTTTGCACTTAGGAACGGCCCTGTGTATGGGGAGCTGCAGAAATGACTTCCACTAAATCTTATTTTCAGGCCTTATATTTCCAAGCTTGAAAAAAATTGCAGTAGGTCTTATTTTCGGGGGATGTCTTATTTTCGAGCAAACACGGTATTATCATCAATAACCTTATAAGTGTGAAGAACCCTCCCTGCCCCCTCCCTAGTGCAGGAATAGATTGCTCTTCCATGTATTGCTACTGATCTAGAATAACCTTATCATGGCTGTGTAGTCAGAGTGGTGGTGGTGTCCATTTTGGTGGAGTCGGAGTCGTTATAAAATAAACTGAATCTGACTCCTAAAATATATAATAAATTGGTACAGTTAGTTCAGTGCAGTGCCAAGAGCAAAAGGAATTGGGTCTTGCCAGTGCTACTGCTCCCATATCTTCAGCCTCATCAGATGAGGAATTTAATTTTGAAAAGTATTTGGATATGGACATGGAGCAGGCAAAGCACTGCTGCAGGGGAAAAGATTCCACTCCAATAGCAAACAGATTTGACCATGTTTCAGCAAAATTTTTCACTTGCTCTCAAAGAAGTAGAAGTTCAACTGTATATCCAAACTGACTGTGCATGAAGCAATTCCTTTATACTTGAAATTGTTATAGTTGTTGCCCATGTGGTTACTGCTTTGCCACCAATTGTCACGCTGCGCGCTGCGGTCCAACACCTGGACTGCGGCCGCACGCGCCTCCCGGCTCCCGGAGCCTCTCGTGCCGCGGGCTTCTGACCGCAGGTGCAGCCGTTCCCGGCATGCGCTTCACTGCGCCTCTATTTACCCGTCCCCGTCCTGTTTCCTCCTCAAGTGGCGCGCTGCTGTGACCTCCTGCCTCTGCCTGCACTATCCCGGCCGGCCACTCACTAGGGGCACGCACGAGCAGCTCTACTGGATTTAAAGGGCAAGTACATGACAGGTTTTCCTTTTCCACGTATGGCGTTTGGACACAGGCTTTATAGGATTTCCTCTTCCTGCCGTCGGCGCTCAGTTGTTGGTGTCCGTTTACTAGTGACGTCCTCATGCGCTCCCTAGAGAATTCCTTTGTCTCTCCGTTTGTGTTCCAGTCTTCGCCTGTTGTGATGACCTTCGTCTTCCGTACACCGTTCCTGCCTAGCCTGCTTATTCCTGTTTGAGTCATGCTCCCGTTTTCCGGTGTCTACATCTCCGGTTTCGGCTATCACCGCGAGGTCCTACGTCGGGGGTAGCGACCTGGGGGATTCGCTGCGGCAAAGTCTGTCCTGCCTTGTGGCGGTCTCCGGTGAATACAAGGGGCCCCTTAGACCCAGCTCCTCGGCGTAGGTTATGCCAACTCCTCGCAGTGACCAGAGGATCCACCTTCTGCTCCGGATCGTAACACCAACCCATATACTAACTAGTTTAACTATACATCAAAACTGACTGTGCATGAGGCAATTCCTTTATACCCAGAAATTGTTGGAGATGTTGCCCATGTGGTTACTGCTTTGCCACAAACCCAAGTACACTAGTAGAGAGTGTTCTATAGCCTTAAAATAATGAGATCAGATTTGAGGTAATCTATGAAGGAGGATCTGATGAAGGTGATACTATTTCTCAGAACAAATTCATAGACCCACTCAACAAATGTTATTCAGGACGTTTTTATTGAAACCTGTTTTATTTTTTCCTACTTACTGCAGTGTTTTGCATATTTACAATTTATTAAAGTTTTTGTTTTCAAGAGTTGTATTCCATTAAATATATTTTACACTGACAAGCAAAAGGGTAACAATGTTTTGAACTTTTGACTTTCAGGCTCCATTTCTTACCATCCACTACAGCTTTGAAAGTGAGACCATCATTTTATATTCATCATCTTGGCTACATAAATTTGAACTGCAACTATTTAGCATATGCTTAGTTATGCAGATTCTTGTAATGTAACTGAATTATTAAATTTTTGCTGCTGGTTGTGGGGCAATCTTTTTCTGCTTGTGTACTGCACATTACAACATTCCCTAATAGCTCAGTGTGTTATTAGGTTGAAAGGCCAAGTGAAAGGCCACTGGCTCAAATCGTGGAGCAGCCATGAAGAAGATTCCCAAGAAAAGAGAAACCGCATCATCCAGCTTATCAATAACGGTCTCTCTGCCAAGAAAATTGTCAAACTGCATCATGACAGTTGGAAGAATACGAAATGAAGTCTGTCCATCCGTTCAAAAGCCAAAAGGCATTGAGGCAAAATATCAGAGTAAACAAATTGGCTCATTAAAAGGTCTATCAGTTCTGACACTACAAACACAGCAGCGGAGGTGGCTCGTATGCTTCGTAAGAGTGAGATCACAGACGTCCATGCAAGCACCGTGCAATGCGCCTTACACAAGTCTCAAATACTCAAAATCAAAGTGGAAAATTAAATTTCAGGCTGATTCAACTTCAGTGGAAATGCCTCAATACACTGAAATGAAGCTCAGTTGTGTGTGTGGCCTCCACTTGCCTGTAAGATCTCCCTATAACACCTGGGCATGCTCCTGATGAGGCGGTGGATGTTCTCCTGTGGGATCTCCTTCCAGACCTGAATTAAAGCATCATTCAACTCCTGGACAGTATGTGGTGCAACGTGGTATTGGTGGATGTAACGAGACAATGTCCCAGATGTGCTTGATTGGATTCAAGTCTGGGGAATGGGTAGGCCTGTCCATAGCATCAATGCCTTCATCATGCAGAAACTGCTGCCACACTTCAGCCACATTAGGCCTAACATTGTTATGCATCAGAAGGAAACCATGGCCCATTTCACCTGCATATGGTCTCACAATGGGTCTGAGGATCTCATCCCGGTACCTTATAGCAGTCAGGATGCCACTGGCATGCACATGGAAGGCTGTACGGCCCTCCAAAGAAATGCCTCCCTACACCATTTTACAGACCCACTGCCGGTCATGCTGGAGGATGTTGCAGGTAGCAAAACATTTTCCACAGTGTCTGTCACATATGCTCATTGTGAACCTGGTCTGATCCATGAAGAACTCAGGGTGCCAATATCTGCCAATCTTAGTGTTCTCTGGCAAATGCCAATCTCCCTACACAGTGTTGGGCTGTAAGCACAACACCAACCTGTGGCCTTTGGGCCCTCATACCACACTTATGGAGTCTGTTTCTGAAAGTTTGAGCAGACAACATGGGTATTAGTGGCCTGCTGGAGGTCATTTTGTAGGGCTCGGGCATTGTTCCTCCTGCACAAAGGAGGAGGTAGCTGTCCTGCTGACGGGTTGTTGTCATCCTACGGCCCCCTCCACGTCTCCTGGTGTACTGGTCTGTCTGCTGGTATCTGCTCCATGCTCTGGACACTGTGATGACACACAGCTAACCTTTCCACAGCTCGCATAGTTGTTTCATCCTGGATGAGCGACACTAGCTGAACAATTTCTTTGGGTTGTAGACACTGCCTCATGCTACATCTAGGGGTAAGAGCATTGACAAAATGAAAAAGTGGGGGGGCGTGGCTTGCCATTTGAGTGGTTGGACTCAGGACTCGAGAGCTCCTCCCACCTTCTGTGTATTCTGTTAAATACACAGAAGGTACAATTGAAATGGGACCCAGAAGGCTCAGAAAGACGGCCAAACTCCTCAAGACCCCTTCCCTTGGGGACATACCAATTTCCAACTACTTCTCACCCCTCCAGGACTTGGAAGGAGATGGCCTGCCTTCCCGCGCATCTACGCCATCTTCCCCGCCTCCCTCACTGCCGGTGGAGGAACGTCCGGGTGCTCGCACACAGCTGAGCGAACACAGTTCATCGCTGTCGCTAGCATGTCTCACACCAGCTGCCCCGTTCGTCAGCAGACCTGCCAGTGACTCTCCGTCTTCCATGAGCAACACTGGCGAAACCCAGCCCGACCGGCAGCTGCCTGAGCGGAGCAACACACAGCAGCTCCAGGTACAGTTAGGGGCCCCAGCACTAGACCCCCGTAGCACCCCGGGATCACCACCCTCAATCCCATTGTCACCCTCCTGTCTCGGGACTGATTTTAACCAGGGGAGCCCTGTGCACGCCAAACAGCATCCCGCATCGGCCCTGATACAGCCGGCCAAAGCCAGCTGGTGGCTTAACTTGATGACCTAGAAAATTGCAACAGATGCAACAATGTCACAATACGCGGATTGCCCGAGACAGGTCGCACCTCAGAACTAATCCCTACTGGTACTCCAATAGAGTTCGACCGAGCTCATCGAGCTCTTTGTCCCCAGAGTCAAGACCCTACCCTTCCGAGGGATGTAATCAGTAGAACTCTTCATTATAATCTCAAAGAGGAGGTGCAGAGGAGGGCCCGTCTCTTGCAGTCTGTAATGTTTGATGGCCACAAGGTCGGACTCTTCCCAGTTCTTTCCCGGCGCACCCTACGTATGTGCTCTGCAATCAAGCTGCTGCTTGCGATACTCCATGAGCAACACATCCAATATCGTTCGAGCTTCCCATTTGCCCTTCTGGTCAAACCCGGGGACACTCTTGTAACTCTCCGATCTCTTGCTGACCTTCAATCCTTCACTTCCACGCTAGGACTGCCCGTGGTTGACATTCCCGACTGGACAACGGCGATCGACTCAACTCCTCCAATGTCAGCACCCACCCTTCCTCGTGCAAACCGTCATTCTACAACCTCCACATCTCCAAATGCTCAACGCTGGAACCCTGACGTCTCGCCAATGAACTGTGAGATAAATGTGCTCCTCCTTTTTATCTATGTACGTCTCCCTAAAATTGGAGAGGCAGCTCCGTTGCTTTAGTCCCTCGCATGTCACACGTAGCCCGGTCACTCTTATCCACTTGATCTGCGCATCGAAATGTTTGTAAAGCCCCCTCCCTCCTCACTCCTGATAGGTATCTCGATATGCCGGTAAAATCCCCTTCCCCAACCCTCCTTTTTTTTCCTACTAATATAGGAAAGCTGTGCCACTAGTCACCCTCTACCATATTCTTGGCAGGATTAGTACTCAACTTTCTTACCAGTCTGCCATGTTAATTTTTGTGGCCTTTGTTCTTTAGGCCTCTTTTGTTCTCTGGGTTGTGTTCTTCCCTCCTTGTCCTGTTTGCCTGCCAGTCATTGCTAGACGCACCACCAGGTATTATTGCAGCTCTTGAGTATCTCAAAGTGTGCTCTTTAATTTTTATCAATGCATACCATTAGAATTACATCCCTTAATGTTAAGGGATTCAACATACCTGAAAAGAGGTCGCAGATCTTATACCACCAGAAATCCCATATAGTGTGCCTCCAAGAGATGCCCCTTTTTAGGAGCATGCAAAATCCATCCGCAACAGGTACTTCCCTGCCTGGTACCACAGCAGTAACCATTCCCAAAAAACAAAGGGATAGTCATATTTATCCACAAATCTAGATGTCTTCACAGATACGGATGCCAGAGCCATGTTCATGAAATGCAGCATACACGGACAAACCTACACCATGGCAAACCTCTACGTGCCTAATACTAACCAACTATCCTTTCTCTCCAGGGTGTTAGATGACCTGACCTGCTTCGCACAGGGACAGATAGTCCTATGTGGCGATTTTAATTTGACCCTCCACCCTGAGCTCGACTCTTCCACATGGCCGTTCCTCTGTCCCACATCGTGTGGTGAACAAGTTTAAACATCTGCTGCATAGTATTCAACTACCAGATGTGTGGAGGTTGCTGCACCTTGGAGAGAGGGATTATACCTTCTTCTCCCACCCTCATCAATCCTATGGTCGCATTGACTATATTTTTGTTCAGAACTCTCTTCTATCGAAGGTGGTTGATACCAAGATAGGCTCCATACTTCACTCTGATCACACCCCGGTGTACTGTGACTTATCCTTGCCGCTCTTCAAGCGTCCCTCATTTGCATGGAGACTGAATGAGTCTCTCCTGCAGGATTATCTCTGGCGGAATTACAGTCTACCATAAAAGATTTCCAGGTCACCCATGTGGAGGACCATACGACTCCTCAGGTCCAGTGGGAGGCGCTGAAGTGTGTCATGCGGGGCATTCTCATCAAACACGGGATGCAACTTTTTTTCCACCCTAATTTGCAAATAATTTATTTCCAAATCAGACAATGTAGTTTTCTGGATTTGTTTTCTCATTTTTTTTTTTTAAACATATTTTATTTGATTTTTTTAGGGAAGGAATAGGCAAAATATAAACAACATAAGATTGGCGAAAAGCAATAATGTGATAACTTTAAATCATGCAGGTTGTAGATACAACATTACAGAATTAATACGGGAAATTTCATTTCCCCACCGGCTAAACATGGGGGAAGTGTATAAACCCTCCTGCGCCGTTGGGGCCCAATTGAGAGACAGTAGGAAAAGGGGTAAAATAAAATAAATAATTTAAATGATTTAAGCAATAGCAGTAATGTAAAGGAAAGAAAAAGAATAAAAAAGAAAAGAGAAAAATATCAACCAACTGATAATGACAATAAAGGAAAACTAGTTATAGCAAAAATAAAGTAGAAATTTTACTTTTAAAAGGATAATGTTTTCGACTAAGTGGAATGAATATTAATAAAAAGTAACAGTACTACAATAATACCGATAAAAATAATAAAAATATGTGATGTTTTTTAAAAACCATCAGAAATAATCAGGAAGGAACTAAGGTCTTATATTAACAGTGGGGCTAAAAGGGGGGCAAAATTAAAATGTTTTTTGTATTGGCTGAACGAGGTCGTCACTAGGGGTTTCGGGTGGAACCACGAATCCAGTGGTCTCATGGTGAAGGGTATCCGCGTGGGGGTGGGTGGGGGGGGACAATTGGATTTAATTTTTGCATTCGGACCTCATTCTGAGGGTCAGTGGAGGAGGGGTGTTGTCCCTCTAAGGCACCCAGGATCCCAAAAAAGCTTCTTTCCTCGCGAGCTGTGTACAAATGAGGACACTAGTTGGCAATTCCTCTTGGGAGGTGTGGAGAATGAACGTTTCCCACTTTTTTTTAGGCCCCGTTACAGGTTTTTGCGCGGATTGGGCCGTACTGCGCGCCGGATTTGCGCTGCAGAACGGCGCCAATCCGGGGGCAGCAATAGGGGTTCCCTGTCTCATAGAGAACGTGGATCCGTGCTCTCCCGGGCTCGGCGAATCCGCCGGGCGGGGGAAAGAAAGTTTGGACAGGGGGGGCACAATATTTACGGGCGGACGGCCATAACATTCATTGTCTATGGGGCGCGGGGGGGCGGCGCCCCGGGACGCGCCCGGCCCGCCCCGTCCCGCCCTTTATCGGCGGATTTGTGGGGCTAAATACGGCGCACAAATCGTCGGAAATAAGCCGTGTGAACAGGCCTTAAAGAATTTCCAGTCGAGTCTCCTCTGCCTTTTGCTCGAGTTATCAGCCACAAATATTGTTTCATGTTACTGCCACCAGCGAATTGGCGGGTCTGGAACTTCCGCCAATGATAACAAGGGGGCAGCGTTTTGCAACCAGGATGAAGTGCACGGGCTTTTTGGAAATAGGCGCTGGGCCATCACAGAACTCCGGGGGTCCCCGTGTTAGTGGAATATCAAAAGGCATGGTGTTTGGTAAGGGTAAATGCGCCAGTGGAGCTTGGACGTAGTCATAATGTGTCCAAAAGGGAGATTGAGGAGTGAAGGGCGGGAGGACCAGTCCATGCACTGGTCGGGGGGAGGGCATTGGGCATTAGGGTTTTATTTGGCTCCGCTTGGAATCTCGGGCGAGGGGGGGAAGGGTTGAGCCCCAATAGGGGCACCATGGTTTAATTTTTAAAGGGGGGTTTCCCCCGCACTGTTCACAAATACTCTCTTTCGGACTTTACAAGTCCTTCAGAATTTTTTTCTGCTATATCGGGTCCGCAAGTTTGTGCTCCCATTTCGGGGAAGGGGCAACTTTCACCTGTTCCAGCTCCACCCCCTTAGAATAAGCAAAAATGCGTGATAGGGAAAGGAGGGGCCACACATTTCATAAGAGTTCAAAGCTTTTGGGGGTGGTGCAGAGTTTTGATGGGTTTTCTTAGGCGGAGACCTAGAAAAAGAACCTGCAGGCGGGAAATATGGATCGGTGGGAGCTGGAATTTCTCTCTAATTCAGAAGGGGTAAACCAGCGCTTCCCCCCTTGCTTAATGGCTCGCAGGGGGGAAATCCCTTCTCCTCCATAGCTGATTATGGGGGGGTAGTTCTGCTTGGGGAAATTCAGGGGGGTCCCAAAGGGGTAACTTTTTTTTGGGGACATCAGGAAGGGAAGCTTGAGAAATTTGGGATGGTGTTTCCAGAGGCATCGTGCCTAAGCAGTAAAGAATTCCTGCCTGCGAGGAATATGCGAGTATTTTGTATGGAGTAGGGCCCGAGGTGATTTTGGTACAAAAGACCCCTTTCCAATCAAGTTAGAGTAGCGGCTCTGTCTTCCCCAAACCAATCAGGAGGGTTTTTTCTAGTAGCATGCCAGTTTAGAATCGAAATTGGGGAGATTGAGCCCACCATGGTCACGGGAGCATGATTTTGCTGATTGTATTCGGGTTTCCTGCCAGCCCAGATAAAGTGGGTGAAGGACGAGTGAAATTTATTATTTATCATCATGTCTTAAGAGAAAGGAGGGTCTTAAGGGGGTATAATAGTTTAGGAAGCAGATCATTGTTGCTTTGACATCTTCCTGAGAAGAAGAGGGGGAAGTTCCCTGCCATTCTACGCAAGTCGCCAGCTATTTTTTTAATAAAGTGGGGGAAAAGTTTGGGGAAATTGGAAAAAAGTTGGGGTAGTTGTGGTTTTGGTCTTCCCTATTTTTATGCCAAGAAAATATATGTGCGAATTCACTAAGGGGGGAAATTCTAGCCCAAGATTTTTCCCAAGTCGACCCTCTTGAGGTGGAGGACCCAATTCCGAAGTTGCCTTAGGGGATTAATATTTGTAGCCCGGAATATTTTCCCAAAGTATCCAAAAAGGGGAATATCCCCGGAGAGTTTGCTAATGGATCTACAGGAATGAAAAAAATCGTCAGCAAAAATGGCCAGGTTTGACTTGGTTGATACCGACAATCTATCCCAGAGAACAGGTCAGAGTCTTCTAGGTTCCTTGCAAGGGGCTCTAATGCTATGTCAAAAAAAGAGGGGGGAAGGGGACATCCCTGCCGGGTGCCTTGTGGGAAGGGGGAACCTCTGGGAAAGAAAAACCTTGGGTAAAGTACCTGAGCGGTTAGGGTTATGGTATATGGCAGAAGGAAAGTTTTAAAGTTTCCATTTAGCCCCATTTCGAATCCAACACTTGCCACAGCCAATCCCACCAAACATTCTCAAATGTTTCCTCTGCTCGATCCGGGTATCATGACAGGGTGTCCGGTGGGAGGAAAGGGGCGCCCCACGCTCTCAAGCACCGCCAAATACCTTGCGTAGGTTTCCTACTGCGGGCCTGCCTTTGATAAAACCCTTCTGGGCAGGGGCTAGAGGGAGGGTAAAAACTGGGGGCAACCTGTCGGCCATTATTTTGGAAAAAAGTTTTTGGTCCGGTGTCCCAAATTTAAAGGGTATTGGTCGGTAGTAGGATGGTGATAGGGGGTCTTTCCCCTTTTTGGGGATTACCTTTATATACGCATTTTTAGATTCTGGGCGGATCTCTTCCCCTGGTCAAATCCGATTAAAGTATTCGGTTAACAGGGGGGGTTAGGGGTTCAAATCAGAATTTATATAAATTCTCCTAAAAAACCCGTCAGGGCCTGGAGCTTTTCCCTTTGACTAATTGGCGTATGGCAGCTGGACCTCTTCAGGAGTGATTTTGCATTAAGGGATTCAAGTTGGCTGGAGGACAGTTTTGGGATGGAGAAGGAGGCTAGAAATTTCCGACTATCTTCCGCCTCAACCTGGGTAGGCATCAGGTCGGGAGAGTACAGATGTTCATAGAATATTTTAAAAGTATCGTTTATCTGGTTAGGGTCAGAAAGGGTGACCTTCCCTGAGAGGTGCGGAGGGAGGGGATGTGGTGAAGGGGCAGTAAGGGCCTCTAAGAAGGGTTTGGGCCCGGGTCCTTCCTGCTTTTTTTTTTCCATAGCGAAACAAGGTGATTTCTATGGGAACGTTGAATTTCCTCTTTACGACCCAGCCACACCGAACATCTCTTAGCCTTCCCATTTCCCTTTTTAGTATCTGCAGAGGGGGTCTGCTGAAAATTTTCCCATAGGCCAGCTTTGTCCGCTCATTTGCCGCGTTGTACTCCTTGTTAAGTTTACGTCTATAAGCAGAAGTGTGAGCTATTATTCGGCCTCGGAGGACAGACTTGGCCGTGGCCCAAAAGAGTGTTTGTCATTGGCGGACGCAAATTCCAGCCACCATCCTTGTAGGAGCTCGGCAAATGCCTCTGTCTTCGCCATGTAAGAGGGGAACCTCCATATAAAATCTGAGCCTTTGGGAAAGACATCCGCAATCTCCAGCACCACAGGCGAATGATCTGAGACAAGCATATCTAAAATCTCAGAGGCTACCAGGCGCCTGTGAAGGTCAGGGGAGAGAAGCATATAGTCCAATCGCGACCATGAATTCTGTGAGTGAGAATAGAATGAGTATTCTTTGCAATCAGGGTGCAGATCTCTCCAACTATCTCGGGTTCCAGTGATGTCCATAAACACCTGAAGAGCTCCAGGTTTTAAGTCGCTAGGGGGGTGTCGGGGCCCGGGGTGGGGGGAAAACGTGCATTTTTTTTTCCTTTTCTAGTGTCTCATCAGCGACGACATTCATGTCTCCTCCCACTATCCATGCAGACTCAGAGTGTTCCTGAATCTTGTTTGCTAGCTTCAGAAAGAAAGGGGAACTCCGCCCATTGGGGCCATAGACGTTAAGCAAATTGGTCTGAGAACCATTTTGAGCGATGGTCAAATGTGACCATCTCCCTTCCTGGTCTGTCTCGTGGGATACCAGGGAGAAAGAAAAGTTTTTATGTACAAGGGTGAGGACTCCTGCCTTCCCTCCCACGGCTGGAAAAACCAAAAAACGCGGCCTACCCACAACTTACGCATGCGGAGAAATCCTCGCTTTTTCAGATTGGGTCTCCTGTAGAAGGACTATGTCCGGGCGTAGCTTTTTTAGGTGGCGGATAACCCTGCTTCTTTTATTAGGGGAGCGGAGTCCTTAGACGTTCCACGTAATAACTCTCATGTTAAATTGAAGGGCTTGTTTAGTTTTACAGGGGGAGGGGGATTCTATACGGTGACGACCTGGTTTTCCTAGTTTAAGAAGGGCCTCAAGGGAGATGCAAGTTTCAAAGTGAGACCTCAGAAGTGTGAAATTAAATTAAATTAAACTTAAAATTAAAAGGGCATGAACTACACAAGAACAATTGTGTGAATCAATAGAGATATCAAGACACAGAGATAACAATACACAGAGAGTTGAAGGTCTGTTTTTAAAACACTCTTTCCGTGTAGGGGACTTCACTTTTTTCTGGCACGCGGCTAGCACTAAAGAAGAGATGCGATTATTACACTATTTTCCTACCTCCTGCCAGAAAAAAGGGAAGATTATTTCATTTTGACTCCCTATGCGTCAGGCGAGTATCAGACTTATACCGCCAAAAAAAGGGGGGAACCGTGAACCAGGGAGACGGGAGAGTGTGGAGATATAAGTCTCTCAGCGGTCGAAGGGGTCAGGCCTTAACTAGTAGGGGCGAAGGTCTACTCACATACACCTGGTACTGCAAAGTCCCGAGGGGATCTGTTGACGCTTCTTAGACTCTCAGGTGGAAGAGCGGCGAGGGGTCGCAGGCAGGCGGCGAGATTCCGGTGAGTGTCTCTCACTGTGAGGAGAACCCCTCTGCGAGGATGATGAACAGGGGTTCGGGTCGTCGCTTGAGGCTGGGTGGGCTGATGGAGATCTTGATCCGATGAGGGGCTGAAGATCGTCTTCTGCATCTTTGGCTGAAGTGTAGAACTTTGGCGCCGCATCAGGGAGAAGAACTTTTAGCGTGGCCGGGTACATTATCTGGAAGCATATCTGTCTTTTAAACAGCAAAGAGCAGATGTTGCTGAAAGCGCGGCGGCGTCGCGATACATCTATTGAGAAATCCTCGAAGATTAGAACTTTTTGTCCCGCCAACACTGGTGGAGCTTTCAGCTTGCGGTACTGCCTGAGGATCCGAGCTTGTCGTTGTAGTCAAGATACTTGATAATGGGCTGTGCGGGTCTTGTTTCTTGTGCGGGTCACTCTTAGAGCTGTCAGATGAGGATTCTGGACCGATCCGGTGTGCTCGTTCGCTCCCGGCAGCTGTGGGTGATGCCCCACTTTTCCCCTGGGAGGGTGGTTTGGCATAGCTCTTGGAGGTCTGTCTGTTTAACCCCCCTGACAGGCCCACTATCTTAGTTTGCTCCTACGGGAGCGGTTCGCAGGTTCCCCTATGCGGTCGTACAGGATCCGCTGATTTTTTTTGGCAGGATGAAAGCTTGGATTGCAGCATATCATTTCAGCTTCCAGCTGCTGGGTTCTATGCTCCAGTTCATTCTAGCCTCGAGCCGGGGGGCTTGCAGGTCTTGCTTTTAGCTTGCTGAGAGATGCCTGTATGGCTGTCTCTATAGTGGCCTGTATGGTAGCCTGTATTTCTGGGGCAATGTGCCTAGCTACTTCCAGGGCCAGGAGCTTGTAATCAATGGCTGCAGAGGCTGCACGGAGGGGGGGCTCTTGAGCGATGCTGTGAGGCATGGCCAGGGAACCGAGAGTGCTGTTGTGGCTCTCGCCTTCCTCACGCTCCTCAGCCGCTGGAGCGCGGCGCGCCACCATCTTGGCTTCCCCTCGTGGCGTGCGGGCAGGTAATGGGGAGTCTTCTCTCTGACTGCTGCCGCTGCGGAGGACGTACCTGTCCATCCGAATGATGCCCGGACCGTGGCGGGTGGTCTCCGCTGTCTGCGGGAGTCGGTCTGCGCCGCCGAAACGGCTACTGAGCGGGTATAAGCAGGAGGGCGGCGGGAGCTCTTACAGCTTGCGACCTCGCGCCAGCGCCGGAACCGGAAGTTGTTTTCTCATTTTGTCTCTCATAGTTGAGGTCTACCTATGATGTCAATTTACAGGCCTCTCTCATCTTTTTAAGTGGGGAGAACTTGCAAAATTGGTTGCTGACTAAATACTTTTTTTCCCCCACTGTGTACAGCATATTTATATGTAGTATATGTATATAGTATATGTAAATGTAATGGTAAATTCACCACCCGTAAAAAGCCTTTGTATTAGTTATAATATTATAACAATATCTGGGAACTGTATAACCATTATTTAAAAGTATCATACATAGAAAATTGTCCTTTATCTATTTGTATATATCTATTGATATAATACATATTATTTTCTATATAATAATAATGATGATAATCTTTATTTATATAGCGCCAACATATTTCGCAGCACTTTACAATGTAGAGGGTATAATTACAGACAAAAGACAGACATTACACAGTGAAAGCTACTTACAGGTGAGACACAAGGTGTGAGGGCCCTGCTCGCAAGAGCTTACAATCTAAGATTTTCTATAGATAAATCTCTATAGAACCAATCAACGTCTCTGTTGTTTTGGAGCTGGAGAAAGCCGCAAATGATAAGGTGTGGTTGGGTGTGGTTAGAGTTGTGGTATCATGTTTGGACATGGCCTCATGTTCACCAAATCATTAACAGGCAGATTTAGGCTTTGAAAGTCTCCTTCTATTGCTTTAAGCAACATATTCATTAATCGGCAAATTTTATTTTTAAGGATTGGTGACCATGCATTGATCTGTCTAAGAGTGTGTTTATATGTCAGGTTTTTCCTGTCAGAAAAATCTGATGTGAAATCTGTAACAAAAACCTCACATCTGTACCGAAACCTCAAGGATCTTATTTCTGCAGAGACAATTAGCCCTATATCAATGGAACTAACCCCCGAAATGTCTGCTGATGCAGAGACTGAGAAGGATTCGCTTAAAAAAAGAATGGACATGTCCATTCTTTCGTTCACATACCATGGATTTGAAATCTGTGGTGTGGAAAATCCGTGCTGTAATTCACAGTGTGAACTACAACGCGGAATTCCCATTGAAATTTACAAGGATTTTAATGTGGAACTCAACAAGGAATTTTACATTGAAATTGTGATGTGAACTTACTCTAAGGATATGTTCACGCAGAGTTTTGACACTTATTTTGGGCCGTATTTCACCCCGAAATAAGCTTCAATGTTCACGTTCACCTCTCCTTGGTTGCAATGTAAAATCTACACTCTTGCTCACAGGACGCGGCTTTTACAAGCTTTTTCGTCTTCACGCACGGTCCGTGCCTGCAAAGAATTGACATGTCAATTCTTTGAGGTTTTTATGTGCCATCAAATACAAAAATATTGTGAGGCAGAAATCTGCTTTGGGCCAGACTGCATAATTTCCTCGTTGAAATTCTGTACTTGCAAGTGCTGAATTTGAAGGAGGAAACGCACTAAACATATATTGTGGAACCATATTTTTGAGAGATTGACCTATTTTGATCTGGGCTATTAGACAGAATAATATTTTTGTACAGATTTTTTACAGCGTGGGTTACCATGTTGTCAGCTTTTGCAATAAAAAGTTACCAGACAAGGATTTTGTTTGTGTTCACAATTCTTTGATTGGTCGTCAAACTATTTGTATTTTTAATTAAGCAAAAACTGAGTACACTTGGTTCTTGATGGAGAAGCTCTCAAGAAAAGTTATGGTATACTAAAGACTTGCCCCTGTCCCTGTAGGATTATTGCAGTACTGCTGGCTTTCTTTAGTAAATTAATGATAGATCATGTCACTCACCACAAAAAAATTCACACAGTGGATCCCAACTCTCACCTGCCGAGATTGCCATTCATTGTATTCAAATTAGTTGTTGGGAATTGTTTTTATTTATTTTTTGGCATCCTGTGCACTGAAGTTTATTTTGTAACTGTAAATATGTTTATATGCTTTTCTTTTAGGGAACATGCCTCAACTAATGTCTCCCTAGCCACAATACTGTTTCATGGACTTTTGTCTCAGCTGGATGATCAGTATAGCAGATTCTCCCTGGAAAGCAATTTCTTGTTGCAGCATAACATTCGAAAAAGCAAGCGCAATTTACAGGTGCTGTATAGATATGTATTTAAATATCACTTTGTAACTACATAGCCAGTTGATATAATTATTAAGAGTGTGTTTACATTATACATTGCAGTGAAAAATTCTTACAAAAAGTGAGTTAAAAACACAAAAGGAATCTCGTACAAACACCCTAATTCACTGTCCTTACGAAGAGGATTTCTTGACTGATTCCATGCTGATTCTGCCTAGAAATTCTCGTTGAAAACTGAAAGAAAACAATTCACATTGACTTCAATAGAAAATATGCATTGTAGTTAATGGTGGAGGCTCTGGGGTCAGAGATATGGTCTCCACTGGAGCAGATTGGTTATTGCCTTGTAGGTTTCAGGCCATTAACCAGTGGTGAGGCTGGGCTTAAAGTCCTTGTCCCTCTCCCTCATCCACATTTTCCCCACCCTTGGTTGAACTTGATGGACACGTGTCTTCTTTCAACCGTACTAACTATGTAACTATGTAATACAAATTGTATTTTCGGCATGTGACAGTCAAAAAACTTTGGACATGCTCATTCTTTGGTCGTATTACACATGTAAAACACGTGGAAATTTACTGTACTATTGATGTCAGTGGGATGACTAAAATCCTCATGCAAGACCCGGCCAAAAAATTGTACATGTATTGCATGTGGTTTTTAACGCTGATCTGCAGCCAAAACCAGTAGTCATGAATTGAACTTTGACTGCAATACTCACTGAGCAATCACTTGCAGGTGTAGATGCTGGGGAGGATGGCGGCATGGAAGTACAGGAACATGAGGCAGCTAGCTGGGTCACAGTTAGATAGAAGGGTAGAAGGAAGAGTGTCAGGGAGGCTAGTCCTGATCTGGTACACCCCAACAAATTTGCAAGATTGGCGGATGAGGGGGATATCAGCTCAGAAATAGCATTGCTGCAGCAAGACACTACCCCTGTCTGCTCCAGTAAGATGGGGAATAGGAGTGCAGGTCAGGCTAGACAGGTGCTAGTAGTTGGGGACTCAATTATTAGGGGCACAGACAGGGCAATCTGCCACAAAGACCGGGATCGTCGAACAGTGTGTTGTTTACCTGGGGCCCGGGTTCGACATATCGCGGATCGGGTTGACAGATTGCTGGGTGGGGCTGGTGAGAATCCAGCTGTCATGGTGCACATTGGCACCAATGACAAAGTTAGAGGTAGGTGGAGTGTCCTTAAAAATGATTTCAGGGAAGTGGGCCAAAAGCTCAAGGCAAGGACCTCCAAGGTAATATTTTCAGAAATATTACCTGTTCCACGGGCCACACCAGAGAGGCAGCGGGAGATTAGAGAGGTGAATAAGTGGCTCAAAAATTGGTGTAGGAAAGAGGGATTTGGGTTTTTGGAGAACTGGGCTGACTTCTGTCTTGGCTACAGACTCTATGCTAGGGACGGGCTGCACCTAAATGGGGAGGGTGCAGCTGTATTGGGGGACAAAATGGCCAGGAAGTTGGAGGAATATTTAAACTAGGGACTGGGGGGAGGGTAACTACAAATATAGCGTGCAAGATAGTGAAGATAGAGAGCTGAGAATTAGGAGTAAAACGGGGTGGAGTGGAGGGAGGAGGTGTAGCAATAGTTAAAAAGATCAGGGAGGGGGCCTGTCTGCTGAGGAGAGAAGACGTGCACCGCCGGAGATCCTGCAGCCTTACCGAATAAAAGTGCCCAGAGCCTGTCTTCGCCCGACTTTTCCACCTGCCAGGCGGGTGAGAGGGAGCAGTGTACCGAGCTGCTCACCCTGCTGCAGCTCCGGAGTGGCTGTGTCGCGCGGCGGAGCCGCTTGAGTGAGCGTCCCTGAGGCCGGGACTCGGGGCCGAGATCCGCAGTGTGAGACGGGGCTGTGGGACGTGCGCAGTGTCTCCCGCGCTTCGTCACCTGCGCTAGCCCTGGTGAGACCAGCCGACCGGGCAGAGACACCGGCACCGACAGCAGAGACCGCGAGGGGAGCGGACGGCTACAGACTTGGAAGCGTACAGGTACCGGGCGCTTGTATGTGCGGGACAAACCCGGGGACCGCGTGGAGCACCCATTTACGTGAAGCCAAACATGCTGCCCTATACCAGTGGAGGGGTGGGAGACAGCTGCTGCCCACCCGTCCTCCCAGAGTTTAAGGCCACGTGGAGCCGCCATTATCCCTTGATAGCTGGGGGACACGTGTGGTCGCCATCTTGCCCCACGTGCACGGGCTTTCTGCTCTCCAGGAGGGCCCCTCTTGCTGCCTGACCTTGGAGACTCTCTGAGGGGACTTTAAAGTGCATATTCAACAAATTATTAACCTTCATCTGCTTCATTGATCCACCGCTCTGGACTCCTCCTGCACTTCTATTATTCCCACTGGGAACTATTGCAATCAATCAGAATCAGATCCCTTAAACTTCCATCATTACAATTTATTGCATGTATAAAGACTCCTTATTCTGATCTCTGTCTCCCTCATGTGGCGACCAAGGAAAGGCAGCGAAGGATTGAAGTTGAAATAGCTATTGTCCATATTGAAATACACCCTTACTCAACGCTTCTCCACCGTGGCGGTCATCCCCAGATGTTAGGGACTGTTGCCCCCAAAACCTTGTATGGTTACCAGCGAGACATTTTTAATACATACTCTGCACAAATCTTCTGACCCCTCTCGGTCAAGTTATTGAAGGATGACTCAACCTTCCAGATGTTAATGTATTAGTTAAGCTGCGATGCGGATCGGACAGTGCTACTTAACGGAGGGACTGCCTCATAATCTTCTCCACTTGTGCCACGGGCCTGGCCTTGTCACTATGCCTTCTAAGAAACAAGTGGAGGCGGCGGAGAAATTGGCCGGTTTCCGCAGAACAGCGCCATCTGATACCAGCAAGTCCTCTGCCTCCTCTCCAGGTACTCCTGCTAGAGAACAAACAAGCACCTCGCAGGAAGCCCCCAGCCTGGATACTCATAAGGTATTGGAGGCCATTCACACCTGCCAGACCACGCTCTCCACACGGATTGATGAGATTAAAGTGGATATTTCTCTGCTTCGTCGAGATGCGCAGGTATTATGTGAGAGAGTTACGGAAGTGGAACAGCGGGTGAGCGATTTGGAAGACCGAGCCAATCCAGTAGACGACAAAATCTCTGATGTTACAGCCGAAGTACTCAAACGACGCCAACAGGTCGATGATCAAGAGAACCGGCTGTGACGCTGCAACCTAAGCTTCATTGGTCTGCCTGAGGGGGCGGAGGGCTCTAGACCGGAGGCATTTCTTGAATCTCTCCTGATTGAAAAATTCGGTAGAGAGAGCTTTTCCATCATGTTCGCAGTGGAGCGAGCTCACCGCATTATGACAAAACCACCTCCACCTGGTGCTCCTCCAAGGACTTTTATCGCAAAGTTCTTGAATTATCGAGACCGGGACACTCTGCTGCGACTCATGCGGGAAAAGGGCCCGATCCCGTATGAAAATGTCCAACTTCATGTCTACCCGGACTTCTCATTCGAAATCCAACGGAAACGAGCTCAGTTTACTTCGGCAAAAGCGAGGCTCCGTGAACGCGGAATGAAGTATGCCATGATATATCCCGCCAGGCTTCGGGTTCAGGTGGGGGCTAGAACTCACTTTTTCGATAACCCCGTGGCTGCTCAAGATTGGTTAGACAAGCACCCTGAGGTGAACTTACGTGGTTCTCAGTGACCACCTAGAGACTCTTATCTCTCTACACCTTCACAGTATTCTATGTGGACTCTAATGGGTTCGTTATTAGCGCTGCCTTGAATGCTACTGTATTAAAAGTCATGATTCAGTCTATGATGCCTTTCTTTTACATTCGTATATGAGAGTTCCTGTCCCTCTCCTCTCTTCCCCTTCCTCCATATCTATCCCCCCCGCCCCTCCTCTATCTTTCCTAAACCCCTTCCCCCCATCCCTCAACTCTCAAGGTTTCTTGAGCACATATGTAATCCACTGTGTGGGATATTGTTCCCTCCTCGAAGATATCCCTCCTGCATATTTGTTGTTTCCATTCTGATCTCTGAGCGCTGTTTACTCGGCACCGACAGCTGCTTCCTATTAGGTTAAGGCGACTTTCCGCCATCTGTCAGTTATAACATGGTTAGTGTTTGGGTCATACGTCCAGCGGTTGGGGACTGGATGTGGGGTGGGAAACGGTGTTATTGGGGTTCTACTACTGTGTGTGTGCATTTCCAATTTACACAAGTGCGAACTACTACCTGGGGGATGCTAAGGGACCTTGGAGTTCTGAGTGGTGGGTTGAGGCCTCTACGACATCCTAGGTGCCCCTTTTCTCAAGAAGCACCATGGTTTCTTTAAATTCTCTCTCATGGAATGTGAGGGGGCTTAATGATTCGATTAAACATGATCTGGTGATGAGGCTAATTAAATCATATATGGTAGATATAATATGTCTTCAGGAGACCCATCTATCCGGCTCTAGGACCCATACATTACGTAAACCGTGGGTGGGATGGATCTATCATTCAGAGTATTCATCTCATGCAAGGGGAGTATCGATATTAATCCGTAAAAATGTGCTCTTTCGTTTGAATACTATCGATATAGACAAACACGGAAGATACCTTTTCATATACTGCCTTATTGACAATAAGCCATTAATTTTGATTCACCTACATTCCCCCTCCTTTCCAATTGGAGATTATTCATTTGGCAATTGCTTTTATTTTAAGATGGCCAGATACATCGGTTCTGTGGTTAGGAGATTTCAACTCTACCTGGGACACTATCCAAGACAGATTTAATGCGGGACAGACTCCTGGCCAGGTAGATTCTCCCTCTCCCTTGCAGATGATGGTGGATGCAGTGGGCCTAGTTGACACTTGGCGATCCTATCACCCGTCTACTTCCCAATATTCTTGTTTTTCGCTGGGATATAATGCATTGTCTAGAATAGACTTGGCCCTAGTCAATAGGCAACTCCTCCCTTATGTTGCGGAGTGTAATTACTTATCCCGTTCGGTCTCAGATCACTCTCCCGTGGTGCTCCGCCTAACCTGGTCAGACCTTGTTAAACCCAAATCCTGGCGTTTTAATCCCCACTGGTTTACGCTCCTTCCACCCTCCACCCAGTTCACTGATAAATGGGAAGAATTTTTATTGATTAATGAACGCCATTCCTCCCTTCTCTAAATTTGGGATGCATTTAAGGCATATATAAGGGGAGAACTCTCCACTGCTGTTTCTGATTTAAAGCGCTCCTATGCAACTAAGGCTGATACATTGGCATGGGATGTGGCGCAGGCAGAACTAACCTATATCAAGGATCCATCGGAGGAAAATAAATCTGGTTGGCTCTTACGGCAGAAAATATATACACAATTAGTACGAGACCGAGAAACCCGCACCACATTTTTTAATAGACAGTCATTTTACGAAATGGGCGAGCGCGGTGGTAAACTTCTGGCCTGTATGGCAAAGAAATCCCACGAGCCTTCGGTAATCACATGTTTGAGACAGCCTAATGGGGAGATTATTTCAAACCCTAGACAGGTGGCGGAGGAGTTTCGTATGTTCTATGCTGACCTGTATGATGTTCACACCTCGGTTTCTGAGGTAGAGACACGGGAATATTTACGAGATGTAGCGCTGCCCTCTCACAGCGGAGCAACGTGCCGAACTAGATGCCCCCATCTCCCCTGAGGAGATCCAAGTAGCCATTGCCTCTTTTAAAAATGCCAAGTCTCCTGGAATAGATGGGCTACCTGTAGAGTTTTTTTTTTTTTTTAAACTTGATTTTATTGCGAGTCTTCAAATAGAATAAAACATAAAGTAAATACAGTAGTAGCAAATTTGAGCCAACAACTCTGCACGCAGGCAGACAATTGGCTGCGAAGGCTTCAGTTTACATTTTCTGTTTTCCAACTAGAAATCAACATGAGAATGTGTTGCCCGATGATAACAGAAAAGTCACTAACCACAGTGTCCTTGCCATTGGTTCAAATGTCGTGGGCAGAAACTCGCAGAGGCAAGTTAGGAAAGTCACATAAGTAACCAGACAATTAAACATACAAGTCAAGCAAACAAACAACTCTGCTCCAATACATCCCCCCCAATCCACCACCATCTTCCGAGATCCTCGCCAGCACCCCCCCCCCCTTTTGCGGTTAATTGAGAGAGGACCACCCAACCCCAGCTCCATGCCACATTGAGCGTTAAGCGGGTATCTTTACTGAAAAACAAATTTTAGACTAAAAGAAGGGATTCCGTATCTGACTCTATCAGGCAAGAACCAAGGTCCTGGGAGACAATTGGCTCCGTGCCCCCTAGTTGCTGAGCCAGGTACCAACCCGTCATACCAAAGCAGGATCGTATCTTATCCCGAATTGGGGCCGGCAACGTGTCTATCACCGTCTGCCATAAGTCAAAAAACTGTTTAACTTTTTGTTCCTTTCGCTGCGAAGCCTCTATCCAATCCATTTTCAGCAAGAAAAAGGTCTTTTCGAAGAAAAGTTGTCTGGTAGGGCTCCCCAGCTGGCCCTGTAGAGTTTTTTAAACAGGATCCTGAATACTTTGGCCCACTGTTACTTAGATTGTTTAATGAGGCAAGTGAGGCATCTTGTCTCCCTGCCTCGATGCGTGAAGCATTAATTGTTGTCATCCCTAAGCCTGGCAGGGACCCTGGACTGTGCTCCTCGTATAGGCCGATATCTCTCCTGCAGACGGATGTCAAGATTCTGGCCAAAATCTTGGCCACTACGTCATTCTCTCCCTGGTGCATGGAGATCAGACAGGTTTTATGCCCGGTAAACACACGGCCATGAACTTGTGCCGGCTCTTTATGAATATGCAGGCTCCTCACTCTAATGTAGGGACTAGGATACTGGTATCCCTAGACACGAACAAAGCCTTTGACTCTGTGGAATGGAATTATTTGTGGTTGGTTCTTCAGAGATTTGGGTTCGGTCCATCCTTTATCTCCTGGGTCAAGCTTCTGTATTACCAACCTGTCGCCAAAGTCAGGGTGAATGGCCTCATATCAGACTCGCTATCTCTGCGAAGGGGTACCAGACAGGGGTGTCCCCTATCGCCACTTCTGTTTGCTATGGCCATCGAGTCTTTAGCTGCCCGGGTACGAGCAGACTCGAACATTATTGGGATTGAGATGGGTTGTCTACACGAGAAAATCAGCTTATATGCAGATGATGCACTGCTGTATTTGTGAGATGTGGAGATCTCACTTCCGAGAGCCTTAGAAGTTGTTAATACATTTGGTCAATACTCTGGACTGCAAGTTAACATTGACAAGTCCCATTTGATGCCCTTAGCCTTTTGCCCCTTCACAGCAAACCTCTGCTCTGCCATTGCAGTGGTCATCTCAATTTACCTATCTGGGAGTTACTATATCTAGATCCCTATCGGAGTTCTACGACCTGAATATTGGCCCGCTCTTGGTTTATCTCCGCAATAGGATTCAGGGGTGGAGTAGGCTGCCGCTGTCATTTATGGCCAGGATTAGCTTAGTGAAGATGATCCTTTTTCCTAAAATCCAGTATGTTCTTATTCAGTCTCCAATATATCTCAATTCCTCTGTATTTAGGGCTTTAAATTCTATTCTACTCTCTTTTATTTGGAACAATGGTAGGGCCCGCCTTTCCTTACATGTTTTACAACACCCATGGGATCGGGGGTGTGCTTCCTTCCCTGATCTGCGTACATATTACTGGGCAGCCCAGCACTCTCACCTGGTTAGGTGGCAGGAGATGGATCATGTAAGGGCTATGGAACTTTTAATCAAGCCTTGGAACCCGGTGTATATACACCCCTACCATTTTCTTTTTTCGGCACCACTTAGACCTACCCATCGCTATCAGTGCCCTTCCATCCTTAAACAATGCCTTTTAATATGGAAACAGGTGAAAGAACTATACTACCAAACGGGAGTAGATGCATATACCCCTCTTTGGAATAATAATAATATGCAGGAATTCCTAACACTGGAGGGCTCCGTATAGAGAGGGAAGCGGGTTATATATTTATTTCAGTTATACGAAGACTTGACACTCAGGTCCTTTCAGGATTTAGCCAGGGAATATCACATTCCAAACACTCACTTTTTTCAATATCTTCAGCTAAGACATGCCCTACATACGCAATTCCAGGGAGTCAAATTGCTCTTCAAGAATTCCCTATACCCCATATGTTGTCATCCACCCCTCCCCCCCGCGTGGCCTGATAACATGTTTCTATGCGGTGTAGTGGAGGAAAAAGTTGGGTGACTCATCTCAGGCGAAAAGGAGCACTTGGGAGAGGGACGTGGGACCCATAACAGATGATCAGTGGGCTGTAGCCTTGGATACCCCGAAGATGGTATCCCCAAAATATGGGGAGAGAGTAACCCAATTGTACATATTGCACCGAGCATACTATACCACCACACGTCTACATAAATTCAAACCAGAGATTCCTGATGTCTGTCCAAAATGTCTTTCTGTCCCCGGTACCTTTTTCCACTTATTATGGGCTTGTCCGAGAGTCCAGGACTTTTGGCAGCAAATTCTCAGGTTTTTGAAAGATAAAATGGGCTGCCCTGTACCAGATGACCCAAAAATATGTTTATTATTCTTGGACCCGGAGGAGTACCCATCCCCGGGGATACGCACATGCCTTACTGAACTTCTGTTTAATGCCAGGAAAACTATAGCTCGGCACTGGCTGTCCTCTTATACCCCTGACCTACAGGATTGGATAAAATCTGTAAATGCCACCCTTCCTTTTAAGAAATATATTTACTTGCATCGTGGGTGCCCAGACAAGTTTTTTAAGATTTGGCAAGACTGGATTGAGTCCACACATACGGCCTTGGCCATTCCCTATGTAACTTAGATGGACTTAGCAGGGTTTTTTTTTCCTGGGCGTTTGTCGGCAGCCTTGGGGCATGCTCCTGCCCATCCACGCTGGTGGCGCCACTCTGAGCTCCAGATCGTCATTTTGTAGTTCCTACAGGTCATATATGTTTCCTATAACAGTGTATGATTTCCCCCCAGGGAAGATGAAAGACGCACACACACAGAGTTTTAGTTTATAATTTTGTTTTATTCTAAGACTGGTTGTTACTTCAGTCAAGTTTTCTTGTTATCCGACTACAATTATATGCTTCAAAATACTGACCGTTTTATATTCTATAGAGTCATTGTACGAAATCTTTGTTATGGTTCCAGCAAAGAGACATAATTGTATAACGAACCCTTAATTTGCATGTGTCTTTATATGTGCTGCTTTTTTTCTTTTTTTTTTTTAAACTTGTTTTTATTGCAAAACACTCTTAATATACATCAAGTCTTGTGGCAACATGCGCCAATAACAACGTTTGTATTCAACAAAAGCATAAATTTTACAAAAAAATATGACTCAGCCTATCTCTCATTCTAACTGGCCAGTGCCGTTCCGGGTGCACTTGATCTCTCTGGTCAGCCCAAAGGTCAATATTCTTTATAGGCTCTGCTGTGCATTCCCGGTTTCACTTGGCCACCTTTCACATATAGGCTAGCGTGTTTGCATTAGAATTTTAACGTGGAATAAACATCCAACAGGGGGGTGGGGGGGAAGTCAGACACAAGGGAACCTACCCGCGGCCCGGACATCCGACACACCCAGAGAGAAGCCTTGGACTATAATGTTTACATCCATATTTAAGTTATGTGTGTTATATAGGTAGTGCTATATCTGTTGGTTGATTCGTCAGGTACCATGTAGTGAATTCGAAGCAGCTCTTTATTTTTGTTTTAATGTGTGTGGGTAACAGATTAATAAATGGTGACCACGTTTGGAAAAAATGTTGTGTTCTTTTTTCCTTTTGTTGCGCCGCTTCAATCCAGTCCATCCTGAATATGTGTGATAGTTTGTCTAGGAATAATCTGAGAGTGGGCGGGCCCGGTTGAATCCAGCACTGCAGGACTGACTTTCTGGCCGCAGCCGCCACATAAAACAGAAGCCGTTTTTGAAGGCTTGAGATGGAAGTGTAGTCCCCAGGGAATATCCCAAAGAGTGCCCATAGGTTTGAATTTGGGCAGCGTGGAAGAAGATTTCTTACGGTGAAAGAATGTATTGTGGACCAGAAAGTCTGTATCGCGGGGCAAGACCAGAGGCAATGTAGTAAATCTGCGTGAGGGCTTTGGCATTTTGGACATGCGTGAGTGTCAGAGTTACCCATCAGGAAGCCTCTGTGTGGGGAGATGTATGATCTATGTGTGATTTGGAAGGTCATTTCCCAGTAATTCATGGATGGTAAATATCTGGCCGATTGGGTGAGCGAAGTTAGCAGAAGGTCGGGTGTCAAAGAGGGTATCTTTCTTGTCCAGTATGAGAGGCCACCGTGTATTCTAGAGTAATCTATAGGTTTGTATAATAGGGTGTAGAATCTGGTAAGTAGGCGTTTAGTTCGTTGAGAAGTTGGTGTGATTTTGAGGAATGGATCATTCCAGTCTAGGCCTTCTAAGTGTTTTAAGGTTGCCAGCATGTAACTACATGCCTGTAAATAGTGGAAAGGGTGAGGGCCTATTACTGGGAATTTAAGTTGTGCTTCGTTGAACAGATAAGGGCGTTTCGTCTTTGTGTCGACAAGGTCTGCTATTCTGTGCACCCCAGAGGCCTGCCATCTTTTGAAACTCATCAGCGGTTTATCCATGTGGAAATTTGGATTGTCTACAAACGGTAACAGGAGGGAGTGATTTGGGTTTATTCCTAGTATTTGTCGCGCTTTAGTCCAAGAGCGCCATGCTGTCATTATTAAAGGGTTTTTCGTTAGTTCTGCGGGTATATTTGAGTACAGGAGGTGTAAGAGACTTACTAATGAAATGTTAGGGGAAAATTGTTGGTCCACGTTGGGGGTCTGTAAATGTGCTAACAGCTATACAGTCTCCTACTATTCTGAGTTGTGACGCGATGTTATATATATGAATCTGTGGGAAATTAATACCCCCATTGGAGCGACGCTGGGCTAAGACGACCATACTTGTGCGAGGTCTCCGGTTGCTCCAGATAAAGGCTCGGAACAACCTGGTAATTTCTCGTATGTCCTTTGGTTTGAAGTACATTGGCAATGATTGTGATAGATATAGTAGTTTTGGGAATACGATCATCTTGACCAGGTTTGCCCTAACCAATGGGGATAAGGTCAGTTTTTTCCAGGTCGTGAAAAGCTTCTCTATTTCTTTTAGGAGGGGGTGACGTTGAGTTTATAGATCTGGTTGCACTGTCTGGGTATCAGAACCCCAAGGTATGAAAGTGTCTCTGCCATTTAAATGGATAATGTACAGACCAGCGAGGATTGGATGGTCCTCTCAGCATCAGGCCCTCTGATTTATCTTCATTAACCCTGAAGCCTGACAGGGAGCCAAAGAGTCGAAGATGTTCTAAGATGTCAGATAAGGCATTTTCCGGGTCTGTGATGTATAATAAAATGTCATCTGCAAACGCAGAGACATTGATTTGTGTCAAGCCGATTTTGAATCCCATCAAAAGGTACATTTGTTTCCAGGTGTCTTATTAACGGGTCAAAGAGAAGGGGGGATAGAGGGCTCCCTGACGAGTGTCTCTATGGATTGGTGTTTTAGTTAGGGGTAGATTATTGACATTCAACATTGTGTGACAGTTCAACTGGCAGCGACTCAGAAAAGATAAAAACTGATCTCCGAAACCTCTGTGTCTTAAGCATGTAGTGAGAAACTCCCATGATACAGAATCGAATGCTTTCTTAGCATCAAGGCTGAGGAGCATTGTTTTTGAGTTTGATTGACCATTTTCTCTGATCGTTGCCGCTACCGCCTTTCTGATCCCCACGGTGGATTGTCTGTTTTTAAGGAAACCCATCTGGCTTGTGGACAGCAATGACCCTAGCATCTCTTGCAGGCGGTTTGCCAGGATTTTAGTGAGAACTTTATAGTCCTGATTTAATAGCGAGATGGGTCTATAGGATTGAATATGTGTGGGGTCCCTGCCAGGCTTCAGTATCAAAACCGTCTCTGACGCTAAGAATGCTGTCCTCTGTATATCTCACCTAAGTAACTAGTGAGGTGTGGAACTATGTGGGGTGTTAGCATTTTGTAGTATTCTGCCGAAAGGCCATCCGGGCCCGGTGTTTTGTTATTGGGCAGGCTGGTTATGGCTTCTAATATTTCCTCCTCCGTTATGTCCCTTTCTAGGTACTCTTTGTGAGTTGTGGGAAGTTTTGGTAGGGATAAATTTTGTAGGAAATTCCATGTAGCTGCGGAGTCGTATGGGGCCGCTTTGTAAAAATCAGTGAAGTATTGTGTAAAAATGTTAGGGGTATATGTTAGTGAGTGAGTATTCGAATCTTTCAGCGAGAGGATGTGGCGTCTGGTCGACGGGGGTTTTTGCATTTTTGCTAGGAGGGATCTCACCTTGTTTCCCCATCAATAAAATCTGGTCCTAATCGCCTCAATGCCCCACTTTGCTTGTCCCTGCGAATAAGTTTGGATTGGTTGTTTAGCTTCTAGGAGTTTCTCTTTGGTTGATGAGTTGGGATTAATGATATAGGCGTGGTGAGCCGTGGTTAGGTCTGAGTTCAATTGGGCATACTTCTTTCGGGATTCTTTTGCTTTAAATTTTAAGTAAGAGGTGATATGACCCCTAAGGACCGCTTTGGACGTAGGCCAAAAAAGACCCACATCAGAGACATGTTCCAGGTTGTCATCTACAAATTGCATCTAATGCGTTAGGAGATACTGCCTAAAATCTTCAGAATTTACCAGGTAGGAGGGGAAGCGCCATTTCTTTGTAGGCGAAGGAGTCCCCGGTTGGGCTATGGAGAGGCCAAGTGGGGCGTGGTCCGAGATTACGATGTTTTCTATATCTGCTCCCAAGACTCGAGGGAAAAGAGTAGAAGAGATAAGAAAGAAGTCAATGCGGGAATGGCTTCCATGTACACTAGAATAGAATGTGAAATCTTTGGCTGACCCGTTTAAGAGTCGCCATGGATCGCAAAGGTCGAAATGATCCATTAATGTCAAAAGATTGCGTAGGGTGCGGATGTCATGTGTGGAGGCTGATGAGCGATCTAACTCGGGCTTGAGGATAGTGTTAAAGTCACCTCCCAGAATAAAGGTTTGTAGGTTTTTCCCTAGCAAGAAATTATAGAGAGCAGCATAGAACTGCGCATTGGGTTGATTGGGGGCATATATATTAAGAAGTGTATATCTAATTGTATTAATGGTGGTCTCTAATAAGAGGAATCGACCTCCTGGGTCAGCGTATTTGGCATGTATTACCGGAGAGAGAGATGAGTGAAAGAGTATTGCTACTCCTCGCTTTTTGGATGTGTAGGAGGCCGAGTACTGATCCCCTATCCACGGGGCCTTTAGGAGGTAATCTTCTTCTATTTTCCAATGTGTTTCTTGTAGGAAAATGATGTGTGGTCGGAGTTTTTTAATGTGTGATATCACTTTTTTGCGCTTTACAGGGGAGTTCAATCCCGCTACATTCCGCAGTTATAAGTGATGGTGGAGTTGGGGGTGGGTGTGTGGGCGTATCGGGTACTCATCCTATCCCTTTCGCAGTTCTCATTGTACTTTGATCCTGTTCGTTCGATGGAGGGTTAAACTGCCCACGAGCAGGGAGAGTCCAGGGGGTTAGTTCCGGTTTTTCAGGCACCCGGGGCCCGGGCAGGGGTGGGGAAACACGGGGAAAAAACAGGGGTCAGTAAAAACCATAGCAAACAATGGCAATTTTTGAAGCATAGTGGCAGTCACACGATCAAGAACACAGAAAAAAGGGACAGATTAGTAACAGCCCTTTGGGCACTTTGAAATCAATGGTCAGCCCAAATAAGAGTTTTAGTCGGGTGCATCAGGAAAAGGGGCGCCCGCGCTTCCAGGGGTCCTCGTAAAGGGGGGTCGTCCATCTCACCATTTTCAGGGGGGCCGGGATATAGAAGTTTGAAACTTATGTTTTTTTCAATAGAAGCCGCAATGGTGAAATGCTTGGTTTCATCCGACTGATGTGGAAAAACTTAAATATGAGAAGGGCGCTTTTGTTAATTTGGAGTGATCTTGCTGCTCTGTATCCCCCCGCTTTAAAACCTCTCCCTGATTTTCCATTTAGCTATCGGGCAATTACTGGGCTCGGCCCCGCGTCTCTCTCACTCTTGGGCCCGATGCGATGAGCTTGTTCGATGAGAAGGGTCGTTCGAAGGCTAATGCAGTGCTTTTTTGGGCCAACATCCACCAAATACTGTTGGATTTTACGGATTATATGTTTTCGGGATCCCCCCAAACCCGGGTTTTTTCCTCCTCTCCCCGTTCTCTAGATCCTCCATTTGTCACGTAAAATTATCTTTTCGTTTTGGCTTGAGCAATATCCCGTTCGTTTGCCTGCGCGTTTTGCTCACAAATGAAATTCTGGGCCCCAGCCCTGATTTTGGCATTTCGGTGATCTGGCCAAATGTGAATTTTTAAAGGATGTTGGATCAATTATTTTTGTTGAAGTATGGAGTAGGAGTTTCGATACTTCTTGAGCCACTAACTGCACACTTGCCATCAAAGCCCGCATGCGGGGAACTCGATGGGCCGGAGAAAGGTTCGGGGGTGAGTCATATTTGTTCATTAGTTTGGGGGGGGCCCAATGGTGGTGAGACGGTGGTGTGTAGTTTTATTTGCGTTTTTAGGGTTTTTGAGTTTTTTGTCCAAAATTTTAGGGTTTACAGTCCTTATTTTTGCGGGGGTTTAAGGTTTTTTTTTTTAAACCATTCTTTTTTGCTGAGCTGTAGAAAGTGGACCTTTAAAAATATTTGTCCATGGGTATTAGAACTTAAATTTGGAGGGGAGAGAGACAGCAGGGTTTTGTTTCCCCCCGTGCGGTGACTAAAGCATTAGGTCGCCCTGTCACGTCCCGGGTTGGAACAAGTGAGAGGGAAAGAAATTCATAGGGGTCAGTTATTGTGTTGCCAGCAGGTGCGCGTTCGTATTCAATTTTTTTGAGAAGCGTGTCAAGAACTTGTTTTTTGAGCTTTGCTTTAGCTTGTCTTGTCAAGGGTCGAGAGGGGGCTGACCGAAAAATTTTTTTAATACTTTGGGTATGTGCGCCGTGATCACTGCCAGGGTTTAAGTTCACACATTGTTTAAGATTGGTTTTTGGGTTTTAAGGGGGAAAACAGTACTTTTCTATGGCCTGGATTCAGGCAGGTGGTGTGTTCTGTAGAATAATCCTGTAGATGGCTCAGTGCAACGTGCAAAAATTGAGTTGATGTCCCAGCAGATGAGAAAGCAGCTGGCTCGCAATGAGGGGCCACGCTAGCAATGGAGTACAGTGGACTGTGGCCAGAATAACTCTCCGTGCTCACCACTCTGTTACGCAGCGCTGAGTTGTTACCCCGTTGAAGGGCTTCAGAGTGAAAGATTTAAGTGTCCAAAGCAATTCTAGTCGGGTGTCTCAGGTGGTCAAGCTGTGTTGTTTAGAGGGAGGGGGAGCTGGGTTGCATGTATATTCTCGTCCTGGCGTTATTGATGGCGCTCACAGTGCTGGTTTGAGCGAGTGTCGTCGTTGTACTATGCCGCAGTGAGGACTGCCTGGGGTACTTGCAATCTGGTCGCGCGTAGTCCCCTGTTTGCTCTATTGAGGCATGCGCTGTGTAAAAGGGGTTCTGGGCCAGGCGTTGGGTCCCTTCAGGGAGTACAATGGCGGGGTAGGGGGTGTCTCAGGTAGTGAGATGTCCCGGTCTTCCCCTGGTGAAGGTTCGGCAAGATGGCCGTTGGGCAAAATGGCGGTTTTTCCCGCCGATAGCAGCCAGTCACTTTAATGGCGGTTTTTCCTGCCCAGACCGCCTGATCACTTGTGGTGTGTTGTTGCACCCAAATGTTGATGGCGCTCCCCTCTCCCCGGCACGATCTCACCTCCGACTTGTCGCTGTAGTGCCGCTCCTATTCGGGTAGCTGGGCTTTCAAGGTCCTTTCGGCGTCCCTGGTCAGAGAGGCCGTCCGTGGGTCCAGGTGCTCTCCCCCCCAAGGGTGGTGGCGCCGCGTGTCCCTCCGGTCCTCCGCTCCTCCGTGTCCCCCGGGGGCCGTACCGACCTGCGGCTGTAGCACAAAGCCGCGACTGGACACGCTCTGCGCGGGGATCTCCGCCGGTGCTCGGCTCTCCGGATCTGGCCGCATGCCTCTCCGTCTCCTCCCGATCACTCCGCAGGTAGCTTGCAGTCGTCTGTAGTCTTCTGGGTCGCGGCTTTCAGCAGGGGCTGTAGTGTGGGTCCCCGTCACTGCAAGTCTGATGCCTGCTTACTTGCGGCGCGCGGTTTTTAGCTGCCGTGGGCCTTCTCCCTCCTGTGCCCAAAGATGAACGAGGCCAACCTTTGCCTCCGGACCACCTAGGAAGGCGATCTGGGGCTCTTCTTGTACTCCTCGGTCTGTACTCCGCCGGGATTAAGATTTTGTGCCTCCCGGATTAGTGATATTCCCGATGTCGCTGGATTTGCCTGAGGGCACGTTAAAGCTACCTTAAGATGCGGCCGCCATCATCCGGAAGTCCTGTGCTGCTTTTTTTATATTTTGTTCAAATGATACTTCTCTTGCATATATATTAATAAAACTTGATTTTGTTTAAAAAAAAAAAAAAAAAGCTCAGAGAGAAAGGAATAAAAACTGAAAAATCTCTAAATTGCATGCTGACCACTGCCAGGAGTCTGACCAACAAAATAAATGAACTAGAATTATTAATTGTTGAAGAAAAATATGACATAGTGGGGACTACTGAGACATGGCTGGATGAAAGCTATGACTGGGCGGTTAACTTACAGGGTTACAGTCTATTTAGAAGAGATCGTAAAGACCGTAAGGGGGGAGGTGTCTGTCTCTATGTAAAATCCTGTCTGAAGCCAACACTGCGGGAAGATATAGGTACAGGTAATGAATATGTAGAATCATTATGGGTAAATATACATGGGAATAACAATATAATACTAATAGGGGTCTGCCATAGGCCCCTAAATATAACAGAACCCATGGAAGATATACTCCTCAGACAAATAGATGAGGCGGCTAATCAGAATGAGGTTGTTATTATGGGCGACTATAACTATCCAGACATCAATTGGGAAACTGAAACCTGTAGCTCTCATAAAGGAAACAAGTTTTTGTCAATAACTAATGATAATTACCTTTACCAAATGGTACAGGAACCGACGAGAGGAAAGGCTACTCTAGACTTAATATTCACTAATAGACCTGACAGAGTAACAAAGGTTCAGGTTGAGGGGCATCTAGGAAATAGTGACCATAATATAAATACATTTCGATTTATCCTTCAAGAGAGTTTTTTGCCAGGGAGCCACAAAAACACTGAATTTTAGGAAGGCTAATTTTATTCTGCTTAGGGAGATCCTAAATCGTATTGACTGGGACAAGGTATTTAAAAATGGCAGAACAAATAATAAATGGGATATTTTTGAAAACATCTTAGGCGCCCACTGTGAAAGGTACATACCTTATGGTAATAAAATAATTAGAAACAGGAAGAACCCAATGTGGATCAACAGGGATGTAAAAGAGTCAATACAAAACAAAAAGAAAGCGTTTCATCTACTAAAACAAGAGGGCAGTGAAGAGGCACTAAAAAAATGATAAAGGCAGCAAAGCTGGAGACAGAAAGACATATTGCCATAGAAAGTAAAACTGACCCCAAAATATTTTATAACTATATAAATAGTAAAAAGATTAAAACAGAAAATGTTGGCCCCTTGAAAAGCATTAAGGGAGAGACTGTAGAGGGCGACGAGAAAAAAACAAACCTGCTAAACAATTTTTTCTCCACTGTATTTACCAAGGAGGATGACCTTCCTGTTGATGAGCAGAGGGATGAGGTAAACTCCAACTTAAATGTTGCTTGTCTAACCCAGGAAGAAGTGCAGCTCTGCCTTAGGAAGCTTAAAATAGACAAATCCCCAGGTCCAGATGGTATACACCCACGTGTCCTAAGGGAGTTAAGTGATGTCATAGATAGGCCCCTATTCTTAATATTTATGGACTGTCTAATAACGGGGTATGTCCCAAAGGACTGGCGCATAGTAAATGTGGTACCAATATTCAAAAAGGGGTCAAAAAGTGATCCTGGAAACTATAGGCCAATAAGCTTAACCTCTGTTGTTGGTAAAATGTTTGAAGGTTTTCTTAGAGATGCTATCCTGGATTATCTCACTGAAAATAGATGTATAACGCCGCTCCAGCATGGGTTTATGAAGGATCGGTCCGGTCAAACTAATCTCATCAGCTTCTATGAGGAAGTTAGTTCTAGACTAGATCGGGGTGAGGCACTGGATGTCATATATCTAGATTTTTCGAAAGCATTTGATACGGTGCCACATAAAAGGTTGGTAAGTAAAATGACAATGCTTGGACTGGGGGAAAATGTGTGAAAGTGGGTAAGCAACTGGCTCAGAGATAGAAAAAAAAGGGTGTGAAAAAAAGATCCAAACTCCGTCGGGAACCTTGATACCAGTGGGATACCACATGGCTCAGTATTGGGACCTATCCTCTTTGACATTGTTCTTAACGATCTTAAACATGGATTGCTCAGTAGAATATCGATCTTTGCAGATGACACTAAGCTCTGTAAAGTAATTAACACAACAGAGGATAATGTGTTATTACAAAGGGATCTGTAAGTTGGTAGCCTGGGCAAGAAAGTGGCAGATTAGGTTTAACACAGATAAATGCAAGGTTATGCACATGGAGAGGAAAAATCCATTACATGACTACATGTTAAATGGAAAAACGCTGGGTAAAAGTGACATGGCGAAGGACTTGGGAATCCTGGTGGACAGTAAACTTAATTGTAGCAGCCAGTGTCAGGCAGCAGCTGCCAAGGCAATCAGAGGGATGGGGTGTTTTAAAAGGGGCATAGATGCACAAGATGAGCACATTGTTTTCACATTATATAAGTCACTGGTTAGACCACATATGGAATATTTTGTACAGTTTTGGGCACCAGTGCACAGGAAAGACATTGTAGAGCTTGAACAGGTACAAAGGCGGGCAATAAAAATAATAAAAGGACTGGGTGGACTACAATACCCAGAAAGATTAGCAAGATTGGGGTTATTTACTTTAGAGAAAAGACGGCTTCGGGGGGACATGATAAATATGTTTAAATACATCAAAGGTCAATATAGAAATCTCTCTCAAAATTTATTTGTACCCAGAACATTTGTATCTAGAACAAGGGGGCATCCTCTACGTCTTGAGCAACGAAAGTTTATACATAAACATAGAAATGGATTCTTTACTGTTAGAGCAGTGAGACTGTGGAACTCTGTCCAGAGGAACATTGTCATGGGGAATTCAATTACAGAGTTCAAAAAGGTTTGGATGCATTTCTGGAGTGTAATAATATAACAAGTTATAGTGCCTAGGATTCTGGAGAGGGGTCGTTGATCCAGGGATTTTTCTGATTGCCAGATTGGAGGCGGGAAGGAATTTTTTCCCTAAAATGAGGACAATTGGTTCTACCTCACTGGGGTTTTTTGCCTTCCTCTGGATCAACACTTTAGCAACACCTTAGCACAACAGGCTGAACTGGATGGACATCTTGTCTTTTTTCAGCCTTACAAACTATGTAACTATGTAGCTAGGTCATGCCCTTTTCATGCTAAGTCACATCCATTTTTCTATGTGGTGAAACATATAGTAAGTGGGTCTGCTCAAAAAATGTCCCAAAATGTGCCGCTTTGTGTGTCAGATTTTTGGCGCATCCACAATAATAAACCCAAACATGCATTTTTATTGCCGTTTTTTTTCTATAACAAATCATGTGATTCCTGAAAAGTGATTTAGTGATTTCTTTTTTGAAAAACACAGCACAAAAAAGTGCATATTTCGACAGGCTTTTTTTAAAAAATAAAAGCATATTACATTTGGAGGTGTGTGCCTTTACCTTAGCCTTTCTTTCCTTCCATTTGCCTTAAAAGGGTATTCTCGTTTCATTATTTGGCAGCCGTTTATACTGGTTGCTAAGCAAAGCTTGTAAAATGGAGGGGCGCGTTTCTGCTCCCAGCAGGGCGTATCTTCTCTCTCTGCAGACACGCCCCAAAGTGTACATGTGAGAAATGATTCTGTGTTAGTCGGGGGAAGGGAAAGGTTCTCAGCTGTCGTTGGAAGTGAAAAGCTAAGTGTAACTCCATAGTGTATTTCTCGCTCTCTATATACTTTGTAATTAGAATGGGCATTTGACATTCAGGACTCTGGGAAAGATGGGTGATTTTTTTTTTTTTCTGTCTCACACACAGTGATATACCCTGCAGATTATTACACCTCTTTCCGGGTTCATCCCCTCAGGTGTGGAAAGGCTAGTAATCACAAGGTGCACCTCATCGCTCGCTGGGACGGTGGGGACATCGCAAATTGAAAGAATCTACAGCGTACAAAAGCAGATGAGTAGAGTAACATGACGGGTAGAGTAAATGAGGCAGGCATCTCGGAAGAGGGACCCATTAAAATACTTACTTGGAATGTGGCAGGACTTAACACCCCCATTAAGAGAAAAAAGGTATGCGTGCATTTAAAACGCTTCAAGCCTGACATAATCCTTTTACAGGAAACTCATTGGAAAAAAGATAACACGGTGGGTCTGCGTTGCCCTTGGCTGGAGTCCTGCCATATGGCCAATTATTCCTCAAAATCGAGGGGGGTAGCCATTTTGTTCCGAAAAGGCCTGGATTACTTGGTAGAAGAAGAGATTAAAGATGAAGGGGGTAGATATATCCTGTTAAAGATATTGCTTCAGGGTGTCTCATACACACTGATTAACGTGTATGGCCCTAACTTAGCCAATACAAACTTTTTTGCTAAATTGAATTCGCTCATGTCATCTAGAGCAGATACAAATGTTATCCTGGGAGGAGATTTTAACGCGATCCAGTGCCCCTTAATGGACAGGTCAGCATCTACTCGGCCGCTGTCCCCGGCTGCTAGAGACATATTGACTCTGGCAGATAATAACACACTTTGCGACCCCTGGCGTACCCTGAATATGGACGCGAAGGAGTTCACATTCTACTCCTCGGTTCATAAAAGTTTCACTAGAATCGATTATTTTCTTATCTCCCTAGGATTGTGGGAGTCGGTGGTGGACTCCAAGGTCCATGCTATAGCCGTTTCGGATCACGCCCCAGTCACATTGTTGATCTCACGCCCAAGGTCACAAATCAAGAGCAGGTTTTGGCGATTTCCGGGCTACCTGTTGCAATCTGAGGATTTTAAATCCTTTTTGCAGGTACATTGGACCAATTACGTAGATGATAACTTAGCACATATAGAAAACGCTCCTTTGTTCTGGGCTGCTGCAAAGGCGGTTATGAGGGGCCATATAATTAATTATGTTGCGTGCAGGAGACGGGAGGCGCAAAACAAATTTGAAAAACTGCAGGCTGCCCTATTGTTGGCACAGAGGGAACTGGCGGTCGCCCCATCTGCGGACGCGGAAACAACATACAAGGAAGCCAGATCGGTGCTGGAATCTTTTGTGCAGAGTCAAGCAAACTGGCTAGTTAAACTTAATCAGAATAGATATTTCAGGGGAGCAAATCGGGACAGTCGGATGTTGGCGCGACTGGCTAAGTCACAACATAGTCGTAAACCAGTGTTGGCCCTGAGGGATCCTGCCTCCGCGGCGCGATACACAGCACCAGAGGAGATCTCAGGACTATTTGTTCAGTTCTTTGAGGATCTCTATAGAGCACCGCCGACTGAGATGGATCAGATAGAGTCTTTCCTAGCCTCGGGGTCCCTTCCGGGCCTTAATGAGGAACAGCAGGCATTTTTAGATGGCCCGATTACAGAGGAGGAGGTGAAGACGGCCATAGCATCCTCAGCCAATGGGAAGTCGCCTGGGCCGGATGGCTATGGCAATGAATATTATAAGCTTTTGTCAGTAGAAATCACACCAGTACTGACTAGCCTCTATAACGCAGTGTATCGGGATCAGAGAGCGATGGAGCTATTTTCAGAGTCATGCACTATTTTGCTCCCAAAACCAGGCAAGGACCAACACTGGTAAAAAACTATCGTCCAATAGCTTTGCTCAACTGTGATTATAAATTTTTTAACCAAAATCTTAGCGACTCGACTTCAAACCCTTTCTTCCTCACATAGTGGCACGCTGCCCAAGGGGTTTTATACAGGGACGCCAGGCAGTGAAAAACATTCGGGCGGTGGTGGGGGCGACGGTGAGGGCTTCGGAGCCTTCTGAGTCTAGATGCTGAAAAAGCATTCGACAGGGTTTCGTGGCCTTTTCTGTCAGCCACCCTGTCAAGGAGGAACTTTGGTCCTACATTTCTAAATTTTGTTTCTTACATCCAAGAGGGGTCATCTACTAATCTTTTAATTAATGGGCTACTCACTCCTCCTATAGATATGTTTAGAGGCACCAGACAGGGTTGCCCACTATCTCCGTTGCTCTTTGATCTTGCGATAGACCCGTTGTTATATTGCCTAAAGCCAAACCGTGCCGTGGATGGAGATCTGGAGGCTTCCTCGATCGTGGACATAGTGGCGTTTGCAGATGACGTACTGGTGATTTTAAAAAATCCGCAAAAAGGGCAATACACTACGTGGAAATCCCTAAAGAAGCATTTATGCTATCTATCATACATGAAAAAACTTTGAGACTCTCGGTTCACATATTTTGATCAAAAGATGTTTAAGCTGCCCACGACTTTCAACGTGATCTCAAAATCGGGCAGTCCTATCCTAATCTTTACCTCTCATAGAGTAAAGATAGGATAGGACTGCCCGATTTTGAGATCACGTTGAAAGTCGTGGGCAGCTTAAAGGGGTTGTCTCGCTACAATGATTGGGTTTTAATTAAAGATCTTTAAAAAACAAGCAGCTTTGCAATATATGTTCATTACAAATGTCCTACTGATTTTGAGCTAGCCCTGTTAGTATTACTACATCAGCTTCTCAAATCTCTATAGCAGCCGACCTGTTGATCCTTATCTTACTGGCTGTCAGGTCTGAATGACTCATCACCTTTGAAGACAGGTGGGAGCAGAGAGCCCCTCCTGCACAGAATGCTTCTGTAGTGGAAGGAGGGGGAGGACTCTGGCGTCTGTGTCCTGGATTAACCCTGTGTGTGCCTGCTTCCTCCTGCTCTCTACACAGATAGATGTGACAGCAGTGACCCTGTCTGTTACTATAATCATGATATGTCTTTGGAACTGTGACTATACTAATACTATACAGATCAGGGGGCATGTGAATACTTTATGTTCTCCTGTATTAGGGACACATCCTGAGTATAGTAACACTGCCCTTGTTGTTGCTGGAGATGTGGAGACTTGTAAGCTAAGCAGGGGATATAGGAACACTTGCATCCTCTCTGCTCTATTAGCAAAACCACTTCACACTCATAGATCACCCTCTCCTGCAACAGACCTAGGCAGACACACACACAGGGTGAACTCTGAGAGCAAACCCCCTCCCCCCCCTGTATAGAAGTTACGTAGCTGCCTGTGTGCTGATGGGAGGGGGGAGAGGGAGCAGAACAGACAGACCAAGAAGCACGCCCCTCAGTTCAACTTACCAGGGACACTGACAGGCTGAAAGCTCGTAATGAGACAACTCCTTTAAACATCTTTTGATCAAAATATGTGAACCGAGAGTCTCAAAGTTTAAAAAATCCGCGACACAACATACAGAGGGTGTTGCAGACGCTGCGGGAGGCGGGGTCTCTTTCGGGATATCACATCAATTTTGATAAAACAAGCGCAATGATACTTAAAGGACCAGCAAAACCTGCATGGGCACCACTCTATCCATTTAATTGGTGCACTAATAAGATGCCCTACTTAGGAGTAACAATATCGAGACTTCCTTCCAGTTTATACAAACACAATATCACCCCTTATTTAGCTTCGATGGAAGCAAGATTGCATGCATGGCGGAAGCTCCCGCTGTCCTACGTGGGCAGGGGAAATCTTATCAAATTAATAGAGTTTCCCAAATTACTGTACCTCCTACACTCTCTTCCACTTTATATCAGACGCAAGGATGAGATACGTATAAATATGCTTTTTCGCCGCTTCATTTGGGGTGGCAAAAGGCCTCGGATTCCGCTGGTAGTTTTGCAGCAGCCCAGGGACAATGGAGGTATTAACTTCCCGAATATTCGAGCATACAATGTGGCTGCGCTGATCCGTCCGGCAGTGGACTGGTTGCAGAACACATCAATATACACGGACACTAAGATGGAGCAATTATTTGTAGGGAAGACCCGGCTAGCAAATCTTCTGCACTTGCCTTTACATCAAATCCCAGAATTGATTCGATCTAATCCACTGGTATTTTCCACATGGCGGGGGTGGCAAAAATTGAGGGGACTGCTGGGACTGCATCCACACGCCTCCATGTTTCGCACTTTTGTAGGTAACCCGGACTTTCAACACGGGGCTCCACATAAAGATTTCTACATGTGGGAGAAAGGTGGGATATTGTCAGTTCACGATCTAATAGACACTAAAACACATAGGATTTTGTGCTTAGAAGAACTAAGAGCCAGGTTCCCTGAGGCGGGGGTCTCCTTCTTCCCTTACTTAAGTGCTCGAAGCTATGTTTTGACATTGATTCCACACTTTACGCAGAAGGAATGGGATCCAGTGTTACGCAAATTCTTGCTCAGGAGCACCGCGGAAAGGGGCCTGACTACCCGTTACTATAAAATCCTGCATGAACCACTTGATTTTTCGGAGTCAACGATGGCGTTGGCAAGGTGGGTGGGAGATGATCCTAGCCTGGAGGTCCACGCCTTACTCAAGGCACTAGCTAACAGCCGTAAATTTTTGGCCTCAAGTAGGTATTGGGAGATGTCTCTACAGCTATATCATAGGGCTTACATTACCCCAGTTAGGGGCCACCGCATGGGCATTTACGAGAGCAGTAGCTGCTTCCGATGTGGGGCGCTGGAGGCAGACATATTCCATTGTCTATGGAGTTGCCCAGTGATACAAGACTTTTGGGCTCGGGTGATATTGTTTACTAGAACGCACTTGACAAATTATGTTCCCAGCAATCCCCTATGGGCCATATTTGGCCATATAGATGTTCAATTGACCCCATGTGAGCCGGGGAGTAGAAAACTTCTATATATGATTTCAGCGGCAGGCGTTAAAACCATCTTGAACACGTGGATACACGACTCTCCACCCCCTTTCAGGATGTTTTTAGATAAATTGTCCTATATATTGAAAATGGACTGGGTAGAGGCCTCGGGCAAAAAGGAAACACATGTCGAAAAAATTTTCCAGGTATGGGGCAGCTTTATCCCCTTACTTCCGCAGAGAATACAGGGGGCCATTAGGGAGTGTTTCACTCATACCACATGGTTTCAGGAACAGGTACTAATGGGAGAGCCACCAATTTAGAAGGGGTTGTGACCTGACCTACCCAAATGACGAAAATATCCAGCTCTGCCTTTGGCTTGCTTCTGGGGGCCCGGGAATTCAGTCTTAAACAATAAAACAAGATGTTGGTGGCAGAAAGCGGCAGTCATGCTGATCGGCCGCCTTATCAGGATCAGAGGTGGGGGGGGTGGACTTGGGGAACGGAGCACTTATTGATGTATGTTGTATTGATGTATGTTGTATTGATGTATGTTTTACTTTTGCCTGGGCCTGAAGATACGTGTAATCCTTCTGTTTTTGCGACTTAGGCCTTTTCCTTACGGCGGCAGACAGGAGTTGAGGAAAAAGACATGGCTTATAGCCTGAGTCAGTATAATACCAAGAAAATCCTGGTCTAACATAGAGCAGGTTCAAGTGCATTTAGAAAGCTGGTCTATAGGTTAGACAGTTGGGAAGAGGCATGGGTCCGGTTCTCTGGAACAGACACGAGATCGCAAAAACGAAGGCCCAGGTTGGATTTTGTTTAAACTTATGTTTGTTTAAATTGGTAATGCAGAATCCACATACTCGCAATCTTTGCACTTTTTGTTCTCAATACTTATTTACAAAGTATATTATAGAATATACTTTGTGTTACTTACTAAAGACATTTAACAATTTTATGTTGGGGGGTAAGGGGGAAAAATAAGAAAAGCATTGCATTTCGGAATGTATCATCGTAGGCTGTCAATGGACTGGATATCATGATGGTCATTGTATCTCTGTGAATTTCACTTGTGTGATTCATATTCTTATTGCATGTTCTGGAATGCTTAATAAAAAGATTTAAAAGATTATTACACCTCTGACCTCTACAGATCTGCAGAACAAAACTATATGTTTTATCTGTTTGTGTTTACATGGGACTGCACATGATCTCTCTCTCTGCTGCAGGACCTCTGATCGCTGTCAGTGACCAACCCCGCACGCATACGTCACACCTACCACTGATTGCTGTCAGTGGCAAACCCCGCACGCATACGTCGCATCTACCACTGCTTGCTGTCACCGACAGACCCCGCACGCATACATCGCACCTACCACTGCTTGCTGTCACCTACAGACCCCGCACGCATACATCGCACCTACCACTGCTTGCTATCACTGACAAACCCCGCACGCATAAGTCGCACCCACCACTAATTGCTGTCACTGACAAACCCCACATGCATACGTCGCACCTACCACTGCTTGCTGTCACTGACAAATCTCTGTCTCCCCCCTCTCTTTCTCTCTCTTCTCCCCATCCCCCATGCGCATGCATGGGGATTAACCTATTGACGTTAGCATACACAATAACTACAGCAAAACACAACCGTTCCAACAAGAAATTTGTATAACCCAGTGGTGTGTTGTAAGATAGGCAAAACATATCAAACTTAGAAATTTAACTTGAACTATTTACTCACAAACATAAAATACAATAATCATAGAATAAAACACTGAATTAAAACACAACATAAAAACAATAGATGTAGCAAAAACACAAATTTCAGGATTACTGGATTACAGGATTACAGCTTTTCATGTGGTTTTCAGGCTCCTAGGTGAAATGATCTGCAGGTGTCTAGTATAGGATTAGAACTTTGTATTTTAGGTTTCAAAACGGGGTCCAGCAGTTTGTAAAAAATGGTCTCTGAAACAGGATAGGCTGCTAAACAGGAAAAAGAAAGGCTATGTCTGCAATAGGAGTACTTGATAACTTTCTAAAACTGTGCTAAACGTGTGGTTTATATGAATCTAAACGCGGCTCTACATAATAAAATGCAATAAAGATATACAGGCAGTCCCCGGGTTACATACGGGATAGGGACTGTAGGTTTGTTCTTAAGTTGAAATTGTATGTAAGTCGGAACAGGTATATTTATTAAATGCAATTCCTTTTTTTATTGTTTTGGATAGTGCAGGGAACGGTTTTTACATTTGTTTTGCTGTCTATTGCCTTTTTTTTGAAGATTTCACCTAACGTTCTGTATCTCATGTGCAGCTGTGGTATGCTGGCACTTGGTTATCATGGGGCGTGACTCAGTGTTAAATGTCAGCCACGCCCCATAAGTCTCCGTTTGTAACTAGGGGACGTTTGTAAGTCGGAACGATGTAAGTAGGGGACTGCCTGTATAAGAAAAAGGAAAGTCTGTATTAAACATATCAATAACTGACTAATAATATAGTGCATATAAAAACCAATTATTTAACCCCTTCCTGACATTGGACGTATCCGTACGTCCCAGCGGGAAGTTACTTCCTGCAAATGGACGTATGGGTACCTCCTGGACATCGTGTGGGCTCTCAAGCGGGGCTGCGGTCGTGGCAGCTAAAAGACCGACTGAGGGGGGGAGCTTCCTATGGCCATATCAGAGCAGCCGCGATAACGGCTGCTGCTGCTTTACCTAACAACCTTGGAAGTCTTTGTTAGACTGCAGGTGACGTGGGTGATTGACAGTTGCCATGGAGATCAGTACACAGCAGCAATGCTGTGTACTGTTCTCCATTGTATTAATGACCTGAAGATCACTCATACAAGTCCCCTATGGGGAAAAGTAAAAAAAAAAAAAAGTACAAAAAAGTGAAAAAAAACAGTAAACATATAAAATAAAAGCACATACACCGCCCTTTTCCACTTAAAAGTATGCATATTTGGTAACAACTTATCTTATAAATCTGTCATGTTAGTTAACCTGCATGGTGAACACTGTAAAAAAAATCCCCCAAAATACAGTCACAAAATTGCGATTTTCATTCATCCTGCAGCACATAAACTGGACTAAAAAGCGATCAAAAAGTCATGTAAATGCCAAAGTGATACCAATGAAAACATCTGTTCATCCCACAAAAAAACCCCTTCACAGTGCTGAATATGGAAAAATAAAAAAAGTTATGGCTATCAGAACATAGCGATACATAAAAAATCTATGTAAATTGGGTATCGGCGTAATCGTCCCACAGAGCCACAAAGTAAAAATAACTTGTCACGTATGCTACATGGTGAATGCTGATAAAAATAAAAGAAAAAAACCTGTGCACCCAAAAATCACAATAAACCTCTAGATGAAATCCATGAGGAGTGTTGAATCCAAAATTGGGCAACTTCTGAAAGGTTTCACCTGTTCTGGTACCTTGGGGGATTTGGAAATGCAACATGGCACCCACCAAAATTTGTGTTCCAGGAGCCAAATAGTGCTCCCTTCCTTGTATGCCCTGCCATGCGCTCAAACAGCAGTTTACACTGACATAGAGGCCGAACTTGGAAAAAATTGCCTTACAAATTTCGGGTTTATTTGTTTTCCAGGATTTCTTGTAAAAATGAAACATTTTCAGCTAAATTTGAAGATCGTTAGAAAGAAATATTTTTTACATTTTCACAGCCTAAGGGTATGTTCACACGGCATAATTGTGGCGCGCATTTCGCCGCAATTTGCGCTTTATACGTGGCGAGATGCGCGCCGCAATTACAGCAATCCATAGCTCTCATAGAGAACTATGGATTACGCCTCTCTCTCCCTTGCCTACAATACGATCGTAAGCATCGCGAGTAATACATGTCTATGGGGCCAGCGGGCCCGCCCCCCCCCCCCGCCGCCCCCGCCCGCCGCCCCCGCGCCTCGGGAGTACGCGCTGATCAGCGCGAGCTCCCGAAACACACAATGTATAGCACATTGTTTGAACATACCCTGACGCTCAAAAAATTTGTGAAACACCTGTGGATATACCCCTGGATATATTCCTTGAGGAGTGTAGTTTCCAATATAGGGTCTTTTCAGGGTTGTGTATTAAGATTTAGCTCCTTAGGATGTCCCCAAACCTGAAATGGTGCTTAAAGAAAATCGTAATGAAAATGAGACCCCAAAGTCCAGCTCCTCCTATTCTGAGGCTTGTGGTTGAGATAAATAGCCAGATATGGGATATCTCTAAAATCAGCAGAATTGGAGGAATTTATGTTGAGTTGCATTTCCCTGGTCACATCCCCTGTGTTCTAGTGAATAATGGACGAAAATTAAAAATCTGCAAACAAGTGAAAGTTTAAAATTTCACCTCCAGTTTGCTTTAATTTCCTTTTTGAATACCCCAAAGATTAAAAAAACTTCCTAAATACTCTAAGGGATGTAGTTTCTTAGATGGAGTCATTTATTGGGGTATCTAACATACAGATCCCTCAAAACCATGTCAGAACTGGAATGGTCCTTAAAAAAAATGTATATTGCAAAATTTCTTGAAAATTGAAAAAGTGAAAAATACATTTAAAATGATGCCAACCTACAGTAGACATATGGTAGATACTAGTTATAAGCTGTTTTGTGTGGAATAACTGTTGTCTTACACGCGGAATGTTTTGAAAATGGCAAATTTTTACAATATTTTGATATTTTCAAAAATAAACAAGGATTGTGTGGACCAAACTTTCTTACTAGCTTAAAGCACAATGGGCGACATGTTTGTATGGGGCTGCGACAGTATTCTGGCATCCTTTCAGCCCCAAAACTTGCTCAGCCCTATTCGCTAAATTTATAATCGGGCGCACTCCAAAATTAGGTGCATTACCGGGTGCCCGCGGCACTTTGTAATGCGCCTGAGATCATGGGGCATACTGGAGGCATATGATTCTACACATTTATGATGGGAGGATGGCAAAACTGGGCGCATTACTGCTGGAACAGGTAGAGCAAGTTAAAAGTGGTTTACCTGAGCCTAATTTGTTGTTTTGGAGCTAGAAAGTGCCTAATCTATGACCCGCAATTGAACAGGTTAATAAATTCAGGTGCATTCTACGCTTCTAATGCGTGCAAAAAAATGGCGCCTGGATGCCGGAATACATGAAGACTAATGTGTCAGGGAAGTCAAAACTGGTTGCTGCGGTAAGGGGTTAAAAGATGAGCTTGTTCACTTCGTTTAAACCAGTGGTTTGCAGGGTTTTTAACCTGTCCCTCACATGTATAGAGATTGGCTCAATAGGTAAAACATTGTACTTTGGAGCTTGGTCTGGATGATTTAACCTCTTAAGACCGCCTGCCGACTTTTGACGTTGGGCTGTGCAGGTCGTTCAACATTGGGGTTTGCAGCGCTAAGAACAGGGCTGTACTTCACAGCCCTGCTCGCATCGCAGCCTCTGCAAGCGCCAGGAAGTGGGGGAAACCTCTGTTCCCTGGCGCTTAACCGTTTGATTGCCACTGTTCGTGACCGCAGCATAATCAAAGGTCTTTCCCCTGCTCTGTCGGGTGATCAGGATTCCGGTGACCCGACAGAGCCAGGGAAACGGCTGCACAGTTAGCCCTGGTGACTTAGAGTGGTCCCAGGGCTGTCTGTGTAACAAGCCAGCGATCAGGGCAGACTGTGTGCTGCCCTGATTATGTCTGTATCAATCTGACACAGAGTATAATGTATTAGCATATTCAAATATGCTAATACATTACTAAGGGTAAAAAAAATTTAAACCAGTTATCCCTTCATGGGTTTTAAAATAAAGGTAAAAAACATAAAAAGTGTAGATAAAATAAATAAAATAATAAAATAAAAATAAATATTTAATAAAAAATAATTGTGCATACATTACACACACAAAAAAAAAACCTACACACATTAGGTATCCCCATGACCGTAATAACCTGTAGAATTAATATAACAAGTTATTACGTGCGAAATATGAATGGTGTAAAAAAAAAAAAAAAAAAAAATATTTGAAAACAAATTGAAAAAAAATCAATAATTTATAATATTTATAATTAATTTATATTTAATAATTTATTAATTTTGTCAAATAAAATGGCAATATTTCATATATAAAAATAGTAATAAAGAGATATAAGATATACATAATCATATACAGTGAAGGAAATAATTATTTGATCCCTTGCTGATTGTGTAAGTTTGCCCACTGACAAAGATATGTACAGTCTATAATTTTAAAGATAGGTTAATTTAACATTAGGAGATTAAGAGAATATCAAAAATAAAATCCAGAAAATCACATTGTATAAATCATATACATTTATTTGTATTTTGCTGAGAGAAATAAGTATTTGATCCCCCACCAACCATTAAGAGTTCTGACCAGTTAGGCACTCCTAATCAACTCGTAACCTGCATTAAAGAAAGCTGTCTTAAATAGTCACCTTTATAAAAGACTCCTGTCCACAGACTCAATTAATCAGTCAGACTCTAACCTCGACAACATGCGCAAGACCAAACAGATCATAGACCTGCACAAAGCTAGAATGGGCTACAAAACCATAAGTAAGACGCTGGGTGAGAAGGAGACAACTGTTGGTGCAATCGTAAGAAATGGAAGAAATACAAAATGACTGTCAATCGACATCGATCTGCGGCACCATGTAAAATCTCACCTGGGATATCCTTGATCATGAGGAAGGTGAGAGATCAGCCTAAAACTACACGGGGGAAAATTGTTAATGATCTCAAGGCAGCTGGGACCACAATCACCAAGAAAAGCATTGGTAACACATTACGCCGTAATGGTTGAAAATCCTGCAGGGCCCGCAAGGCATGCATGTTGAAGAAGGAACATGTGCAGGCCCATCTGAAGTTTGCCAATGAACACCTGGATGGTTCTGTGCGTGATTGGGAGAAGGTGTTGTGGTCAGATGAGACAAAAATTGAGGTCTTTGGCATTAACTCAACTTGCCGTGTTTAGAGGAAGAGAAATGTTGCTTAAGACCCAAAGAACACCGTCCCCACTGTCAAGCATGGAGGTGGAAACATTATATTTTGGGGGTGTTTCTCTGCTAAGGGCACAGGGCTACTTCATCGCTTCATTAGGAGAAAGGATGGAGCCATATATCATAAAGTCCTGAGTGACAACCTTCTTCCCTCTGCCAGGACATTGAAAATGGGTCGTGGCTGGGTCTTCCAGCAAGACAATGACCCAAAACATACAGCCAAGGCAACAAAGGAGTGGCTTAAAAAGAAGAACATTAAGGTCATGGAGTGGCCTAGCCATAGAAAATTTATGAAGGGAGTTGAAGCTCCAAGTTGCCAAGCGACAGCCTCAAAATCTTTTTTTTTTCTTTTTTAAACATATTTTTATTGGATTCCAATGCATTGTTAGACATGGAGCAGAAACATTTGCTATACATTCACTGAGACAAGATGTCGATCCAAGAAACATACAGAGAAAATACAGCATTTGAAAAAAAATTTCTCATTTTAAATTGTTTTGCTATAGAACAAAAGTATCCTGTTCCAAGTGCTGTGTGACCATGGTTCAGCAATAAATTGAATACAAAAATCATACATCTTTAATGTATAAAAATTGTTAATAAAGCTTAAGATTTTTCACACAACAAGTTGTCTGGAACCTGTTTTTGATGCCTGGACATACCGTTAGGCCACTGAATCTCCATCCTTTTCTTCCTCGCCGTGGGCTACCCAAGACCCCCCATACCCTCCGTTTATAATTCCTCTCTCATCTGTCAAAGCTGTATATTTGGCTAGTACCCAGGCACGACCGCCTGCATTATATGTCTTAGGCCCCGTTCACACGGCTTATTCTGCCGCGGACTGGCGCCGTACTGCGCGCCGGATTTGCGCTGCAGTACGGCGCCAATCCGCGGCAGCAATTACGGTAATCCACTGCTCTCATAGAGAACAGTGGAATCCGTCGCTCCTCCCCGCTCGGCGAATCCGCCGCGGGGGAGAAAGTGACATGCACATTATTTACGGCACGGATGCGCCGTAAACAATGCATTGTCTATGGGGCCGGGAGCGGCGCCCCCGCCGCGCTCCGGCCCCGCCCCCGTCCCGCCCCTTATTCACGGCGGATTTGTGCGCTCAATATGGCGCACAAATCCGTCGGGAATAAGCCGTGTGAACATGGCCTTAGTGTTATCAGATATCAGGTTGTAAACAACGATGCAGGGCTAGGATTGTGTAGAGTGTGCCAACATTCAGCAGTGGGGCATCAACATGAAAGATGAAGAATACACATGACCCGGTGCTCCACGTTTAGTTATATGATCATCTGTTGGTGCATTACCAGTTCGTTCTCTAGATAAGTACCACTTGATCACTTGATCACCGGGCACTTCCATAAGCAATAATACAGGTCAGCCCCAGAGGAAGCGCACTTGAAGCAGTTATCGGTTGGTTATTTACCCATTCTGTTCCCTTTTTCTTTTTGGAATTGTATTTTTATTAAAGCTTTTTTAAATAGACATTATACAGAAAAATGAGAAAACCATGAATCATATAGGGTGACAATAAGCAACCATGATTGAAATCGGTATTAGTTACTGATATTACATCAAATGACCGGTACATGCATTGTCTTGGTAACAGAACCCTATTAGATACAAAAACACAACTAGCAATATTAGTGATGTCAGAAACCAGCAGGAGATAACCGACCCAGAGGTCGTTAAGGACATGAGTTCGGATGGACAAAATCAGGACAAACAAGACGAAGGACTACAAACACGGAGGGAAAGATGGGGATGGGGAGGGGAGAGGGAGTAAGCAAAGCACGGAACCTATGACGATAATGGGGACCAGTAGGAGGACCAGGGTTCCCAAATTGCGTCATATATCTCAGAAGTGTCATGCAGGCAGGAAGTGAGACGCTCAATGAGTTGGATTTCACAAATCCAAGAATGCAAGTCATCCAGTGATAGTGGTTGCGTCTGCTTCCAGGAGGCTGAAATCAGACACTTGGCTGCAGTGAGAATGTGAAGTAGTTTCGCAGCTTTCTTGGGGAAGCCCTTTGGATGGACATTCAAGAGAAAGGTTAGAGGATCCAAGGGAATTCCCTGATTAAAAACCCCGAATAGCACCCTGCCGACCTGCGGCCAATATATCCGGATGTTTGGGCAGTCCGAGAAAATGTGCGTTAAAGAACCCGAGATAGCGCCACATCTCCAGCATGCCCCTGAAAGGAGAGGATTAAACCTGTGAAGCAATTCTGGGGTATGGTACCAATGCATTAAGATCTGGTATTGATTCTCTTTGTAGGCAGTGCAAGTCGAGGACGTGGCCGCTTTATGCCAGACAATCTGCCAAATGCTATGAGGGAGTTTTCTTCCCAAGAAAGCTTCCTACTTATGCATATACAAATGATAGAACTCAGATTCCAGAGGCGGATCATAGAGAATAGCATAGATGGCCGAAATTAACCCCTTGGACGTCATCCCCGACTTACACAACCTCTCAAAATTGGTGGGTTCCGAAAAAGATGTACCTCCTGTAAGGGTGTGCATCAAATACTTAATCTGAAGGTAGGAAAATTGTGCCCGCAAGGGGAGGTTATATTTATCACAAAGGTCTGCAAAGGGAACAAGGTCCCTATTACGGAAGTGGGTAATATCTGCAAACTGAAAAAGATTGTTCTGCTGCCATGGCAAGACAAATGAGCTAGTAGTGCTAGCCGCCAGCAGGGATGCATAGAGAAATGAGGCCATCGGCGATGCTTTAGAAGCTAAGAGGAATCTAGCCTGGCAGGATGTCCACACCGATCTGGTGAATGCAATTGGACCCAATAAGACCCGGGGACAGGAGATCTCTCTATTATGCCAAAGAAACATATTGGAATGGTAAGAAGCTAACCACAGTTTTTCAATCTCTATCCACTTGGCGAAAGCTAGGAGAGTGGACCAGGCTGGTATGACGCGCAAGTGTGTAGCCCAATAATATTTCAGGATATTAGTAGCAGCCAATCCTCCCATGGCTTTACTCGACATTAAAGTCTCCTTGGACAATCTGTGACGACCATGGGCCCAGATAAATTTGAAAATTGCAGCCTGCAAGGATTTCAACACACCCAGAGGGACTGGAACTGGAAGGGTCTCGAAAAGATATAAAGTTTGGGCAGGATTGTCATTTTTACCGAGGCTAAACGACCGAGGAGAGACAGAGGCATAGAATTCCATTTGGACAGGAGGGTACGAATTTCCTGGAAGAGGGGGGGGGGGGGGGGATTAGCTTGATATAGGGACTTATAATGAGGAGTCAGATTAACTCCCAAATATTTTAAGGAGGAGGATTGCCACCTATACCTGAACTTATCCTGGAGTTCATTTGCGATGTCGACCGGGAGAATAAGGGGGAGGGGTTCTGTTTTAGAGGTGTTAACCTTAAAATCTGATAATCTCCCAAATTCAGCCAAAAGAATGTGCAAGCTAGAGAGGGAGGAATGTAGGTTAGTCAGTGTTAATAAGACATCATCTGCAAAAAGGAATAATTTGAACTCCCTGTCCTAAACGCGAACTCCTGTAATGGACGCATGGGAGCGTATCTTGGAAGAGAGGGGTTCCATTCAGAGAATGAAGAGCAATGGGGAGAGAGGGCAACCTTGACGTGTGCCATTATGAATAGCAAAGGGCCCGGTAGTCACATGCGGTAATTTGATAGAAGCTAACGGGTAGGAGTAAAGACCCCGGACAGCCTGTAGAAAAACCACCTGTTATGCCAAATGATTGAAGGGTTTCTAGCATGAATGGCCAACTGAGGCGGTCAAAGGCCTTTTCTGCATCAAGACTTAGCATTAGATCCTCGTTATTTTGCAAATTCACTACCTCGATGATGTCAATGGCCTGTCTGGTGTTGTCCCCCACTTGACGGCAGGGGACAAAACCCACCTGATCCTTGTGGACTAGTTGTAGGAGCCAATAGTTCAATCTGTTAGCCAGGATTTTGAAGCAAATTTTGATGTCCGAATTCAGGAGCTCGATAGGTCTGTAGCTTGCACATTCTGATGGGTCCTTCTCTGGTTTGGGAATGAGGGTAAGAAAAGAGTGAGACATAGTTTCAGGTATATTGGCCCCTTCCAGAAAAGCATTAAAGGCAGATAGCATATGGGGGGCTAATTCTTGGGAGAACGTTTTGTAATAAAGATAAGAATACCCGTCAGGGCCCGGTGCTTTACCATTTGGTAATTCTTTAATCACTCCCATTAACTCTTCTGACTCAATGGGGGAATTAAGCGACTCAGTTGCCTCCTCGGAAAGTCGCGGGAGAGAACAGGAGGCAAGAAAGTTCTTAATTGGGGAACCCACACCTGCCTCCCCTGCCTGGGGATCTCGGGGTAAGGAGTACTATTTAGAGTAATACTGATGAAAGATCTCGCCCATGACCCTGGGGTCATAACTTAATGAACCATCTGCACGCTGTAGAGCTTGTGGGGTTGAGTTAATTTTCCTATCCTGAAGCTGCCTAGCCAGGAGGGTATGTGCCTTATTGCCAAATTCGTAGTATTTCTGCTACGAATATAGCAATAATTTTTCAACTTTTTTCAGGGCTAAGTTGTAAGGGCTGGGTAGTGGATCCGCCGGACCACCGCAAGCGATGGTAGTTAAGCCACGCCAGGGAACGGAATCTAACTAGCCCCCGCTTTTCACCAGAGCCAGCCTCAAAGTGAGAAGGACTTGCAGCGGCGGGAGGCTACCAGGACGTCCCCCCTGACGTGACTTGCATGCGGTGGCAGCCGAGGTGCAGCGTGGTACCGAATCGTAGTCCGAGAAGCGTAGTCCGGTGGGCAGCAGAAGGTCAGGAAAAGGCGGCAAAAGGTTCGAGGTCGTGGGCAGGCAGGAAGGTCGGGGCAGGCGGCAGAGGTTCGGAGTCGAGAAACGTAGCAAGAGGTCCCGGTACACGGAAAGGCGAGAATACACTTTGGAAACGCTTTAGCTAAGGCACGAGCAACATAGATCCACAAGGGAGTGTTTGTGGGACGTACCTGAAGTAGGGGAAGCGCCTGGCATTTAGCCAATTAACGCAAGCGATGGTAGTTAAGCCACGCCAGGGAACGGAATCTAAGTAGCCCCCGGTTTTCACCAAGCCCGCCGCAAAGCGGGATGGACTTGCTGCGGCGTGAGGCTACAGGTCGTCCCCCCTGACGTGACTTGCTTTCGGTGGCAGCCAGGTGCAGCGTGGGACCGAATCGTAGTCCGAGAATCGTAGTCCCTGGGCAGGCAGAAGGTCAGGACAGGCGGCAATGGTCGAGGTCGTGGACAGGCAGGAAGGTCGTGGGGAGCGGGAGAGGTTCGGATTTGAGAAAACTAGCAAGAGGTCTGGTACCGGAAAGGCGAGAATACACTTTGGGAACGCTTTAGCTAAGGCATGAGCAACATAGATCCAGCAAGGAGTGTTTTTTTTGGGGCGTACCTGAAGTAGGGAAGCGCCTGGCATTTAGCCAATTAACGGGGCGCTGGCCCTTTAAAAACCTCGAGAACGAGCGCCCCGCGCGCCTTAGGACACAGGAAAGGGCGCCCCTTTCCCTTTGGGGGGGGGGGGGCCAGAGGACGCGGACGGAAAGGGAAAGCGAGGTTAGGTGATTTCCCGGCATTTGGGCAAAACGCCCCGGGCTCGCCCCGGGGGGCCAGCGGCGGCACCCGCGGGCCAGGGGGCGGGGGGTGCCGTAAACAGTACCCCCCCCCCCCCTTTTAGGTCCCCCCTTTTTTTTGGGCTGAAGGAATTTACGGAAAAAGGTCGGTTTCAGGATATTGGACTCGGTTCCCAACCTCCCCTTTGGGGGCCCAAAAAGCCCCCCAATCAACAAGAAAAACCCCTTTTAAACCCCTGACGATCTTCATGCCAGGAGGGTCCTTCACTTCAAAGACATCCGGGGATTCTAGAAATGGGAGTTTGAGCACGCCCCTCGGGGAAAACCCGGGTTTCAGGCCCAGAGGCTTCAGGGGGAAAACCTTTAAAGGGCTTAGGGACCCGGAGAGATGGAGGCAGACAATTTTAAAATAGACAGGGGGTTCTTTTTCGCAGAATTCTAAAGGGGTTCCCAAAAAACGCGGACCCAATTTTTTAACTGGGATTTTAAAGGAAAAAGTACCAAGACGAAAGCCACACCCTATCCCCTGGGGGGAAACGAAGGGGAAGGTCCCCTTTTTCTTGTCAGCCGGGGTCTTCATAGGGGCAGAAGCCTGGAGTAGGGCTTGTGGGGCCCTTTTCGCCAAATGGCCCCTTGATATCCGAACCGGATTGCCCCGGCGGGGACCTGGGAAAAGGAAGCCTGGGGGGGGGGGGGGGGGGTGGGGGGGGGGGGGGCGTGGGTGAGGGCCCCTTTAGACCCCCCGGGAAAGGAGAACGGCCCATAGAGTCGGAGTCCCATGATTTAAAAGAGCTTTTTCCCAAAAAGTAGCAACTCGGACCATTGCCCTGCGCCCGGGACACGAATTTCCGTAGATACCCCCTCCCAAGTTTTGGTTTACCCTCTCCACCCCCTTTTCGTCGGGAATGATAGGGGAAAGGGAAAAAATTCCAGTTTGTTTTAAACCCGGGGAAACCACAGAGCACGCCAAAATTTTTGGAGACAAACGGAGGGCCTGGTGGGAAGACAAATGGGGGAAAGGTAACCCAAGTAAAACCAAAGATGTGATGGTAATGTATCCTCCCCCAATTGGGGAGCAAAAGGGGAGACCGGGAAATGGGGCACAAAGTGGGACTTTTTTTAGAAAATGGGTCATTGCCCAACCCAGTTTTGCCCGATTTTCCCCGACGAAGGAGGGGGGCCTAAAAAAGGTCCATCCCTATTTGTGCCAGGGGAGATTCGGAACGGGGCAGAGGGACTAAGAGACCCGGGCCAGGGGCGGGGAACCCCTTTTTTTTTGGGGCACATTGGTCAGGAAAAAACAAAGCCTTGACGTTTTTGGAGCGGGGTTGGCCACCAGAAGTGAGGGTGAGTTTAGGGCAAGGATTTTGGGTACCGGGGATGGGGGCCAGAAGAGACTATCCCCCCAAACCCGAATTCTTCTCCTGAGTCGGGGGCGCACAAAGGTTCTCCCCTGGAGGAACGCTGCGGAGATCCACCGGACCACGGGGACCATCGTTCAGGAGCGATGATAGCTGAGGCACAGGTTCCTCCCCGGAAAACCGTCAAAAAGAACGGGAGGGGGGCCTTTGATTTTTTCGGGGGCCCTTTTTCGGAAGTGGATCTTAAAATAAAAAACGAAGAAAAAAAAAAAAAAACCAAACCGGGGCCGGCGGGGATTTAGGCCTGAGCCGTCTTTTAGGTATTGCAGATTTTTATGTCTGTAAAGACGTCAAAAAGGAGGTAAAAGCCCCTCCAGGATTCGCCACCCCTCCAGGGCCAATTTTACCCCCCAACAGCTCCCAACTCCAATGGCGAAATTTAACGTTCTCCCGAAGAGAAATTTTTTAATAAGAAACCGCATGTAGGGTTTTTTTTGCCTTTAGGGCCCTTCGGGGTCAGGACCGCCCTTGCTCCCAGGGAAAAGAGGCATCTACCTCCGGCGAAGGGTCTCCCGGGATCTGGACGGACCAAAAGGGGTGCAGAGGAGAAGGCAGATTTTAAATTTGGAGAACGTTTCCTCGCAGATGGGGACCATCATCTGGGTTTAAAGCGTTCTTCCGGGTGAGACCAAATGGGACCCACTACCGTAGAAAAGGGGGAATAAACTCCCGGGTAAAGTTGGCAATCCTAGAAAACTTTGAATCGCCCAAAGACCGCCCGGCCCGGGGCCAACTGTTGGATCGTTTGAGATTTTTCGCAGGATCCCCTTGAAGGCCTCGATCGGGGAGACATGTCCCCCCGGGAAAAGGGAAGGGCTCTTTGGGGGAAACCGACACTTCCCCAGTTTTGGCATACTCGGTTTCCCCCCAAGGCGTCGCGGGAAATTTTGGCGTACTTGTCTCCGGGGGGCCCGTATGTCAGGGAAAAAAAAAAAATATCGCCAGGTATACAATGACGAAAGTGTAAACACCCCGGGGAACACGTCATTGACAAACTCCTGGAAAACGCCGGGGCTTTGCATACCCCAAAAAGGGCATCACGATATATTTCGAAATCCCCGGGTCCCCGTGGGGTTTGAATGCCGTTTTTCCATTTGTCCCCCTCCGAATTCTGATGAGGTAGTAGGCCCCAGGGAAAAATAAATTTTGGAAAACACTCTAACCCCCTTAAGGGTCAAACACTCCGAGATCATGGGGAGGGGGGGTTTTTTTTTTTAGGGTTTGATTTTGTTTGGGAACCCTATAGTCTATCCCACGGACGGAGAAAACCCAAACTTTCTTTTTTCCCCGAAAAAAAAACCCGGGCTCGGGCTGGGGAGGGGGAAAACTTATGAGGAAAACCCTTTTTCTGAAAGGATTCCCAAATGTGGGGCCGCAGGGGGGGGCCTGAGTCCCCCGGCCGGACAGGGGGTAAAACCCTCCCCCGCGGAGGACTGGTTTCTGGGGGGGAAGGCCCAAAAGGGCATCGAAAGGGCCGTTGGGTGGCAGCGAATCGGCCTCTTTTTTGGGAAGAATACATCCCCAAAGTCCTGGTACTGGGCCCAGGCCGGAAAGGGTTTTGGAAAAAGCGGGGGCCCGGGGAAGTGGTAGGCCAAACCGGGGGGGACCTCCAAGCAGCGGTTCTGGCCCTTCCGGTCCCCCCAAAGCAGGACTTCGCCCGTCTTTCCCCAAACGAGCGTAAAGGGGGGTGGCCCCCGCAGCCCCGGGAACCCCAAAAAGGGGTAGCCCGAGGAAGGGACGGGACAGAAAAGTGGGGAAACCCAATCTTCTCCCTTTTTGTAGGGCCCCCCACACGGAGATCAACCCCCCGGGTTTGAAACCCGGGTGGGGTCAGTGAGGAAACTCCCCCCCTGACCGAAAGATTAAGGGACGGGTTTTTCCAGCCGGACTACAGGTATGGGAAACCCGGGTTTCCAACGAGGCTAAGATTTAAGTTCCCGGGAGATCCCGAGTTTCCCGAAGGCCGAACTTTCCCGGGAAAGAAGGGCCAGCATCAAAGTCACCTCTAATGGGAAACATCAAAAAGTGGGGAAAAGGGGGAAACTGCACCAAAGGGGCCCCCTCTCCCAGGCACCTGGGGAGAAACGTTTTTCCCGGGCGCCCGAGGGCGAAGGGACGGTTTCGGGGGAAATGGTCCGGGTGCTGGAGCGCCCGAAGAGGGATAGCCCTTTTCTGCCCGGAAAGGGGGTTTTTAGTTTTTGCTCCGTTAAGTGAACCCGGGCCACTTGCAATCGGTTCCACCTCTGAGGTTTGGGAGGTGGAATAGGAGAATGCGGAACCCAGGAGGCCCCGGTGAATCGCCGACGAGGACGGGGCAGAGTTCCTTTTTCTTGGCGGGAAACTCCTCCTGCCCCTCCGCGAACCTTTACATCAATTTCGAGTACTAGATGGGATTAATTCAGTTTAGGAAAGGGCGGGGGTTTTCTTTCTTTCCCAAAACTTTTTTTTCCCCCCCCTGGACAACCCTTCTTGAATGAAACGCAGAGGGGGGCATTGTTCCCCTGCGACCCGAAGGGCCCGGGGACGGAATTTTAAACCGCAAAGTCACCCCACAGAAGACTCGCCCTGACGGGGGCTCAGAGGGCGGTCCGGGGGAGGGGGCGCGTGGCCGGGGTCCTCGAAGACGGGGCGGAATTTCCCGGAGGAAAGGGCCCGTAGGCCGCCGTCACAGGGTCCCCTCTGTCCCAGAGGGGGGTTGCCCAAGCCCCGGGGCCCTTTCCCAAAGTAGAAATCACAAAAAAAGGCCACCTTTGACCCCCCGAGGGAAACTGATCCGCCATCAGCTCCCCCCGTGCAAATTGGGGCACTGAGTAACAAACCCCGGCAAGCTTGGGGGTCACCCGGGAAAGCTGGAGGGTAGAGGGAGCCGAAATTTGGGTCCCACGGGGCCAAAGGGAAATGCAGATGTAGAAAGGGGCCCGGAAGGGGGCGGGACTGGGTGCTGGGGTCAAGAAGCGACGCAAAAAAAAAAATGGCGGGAAACTGGCTCAACTGCTGACCTTTTTTGTGAAATTTTTGCGATTGCTGGGGGAAAAAAATCGTCGGAAAATCCTTGGGTGCTTGGCAAAGGGGCCCCCTTGGGGGATCCATGGCTGGAAACTAACTGTGAGGGCTGGGGGTTTTGGATCCGCCGGGCCACCGCAAGCGATGGTAGTTAAACCAAAGCCCGGGAAAAGGAATCTAAGTTAAAACCCCTGGGTTTAACACCCGAGCCCGCCGCAAAGTTGGGGGTGGACTTGCTTTCGGGGTGACAACCCCGGGCGTCCCCCCTGACGTGACTTCTTGCGTGGCAGCCGAGGGCAGCGTGGGACCGAATCGTAGTCCGGAATCGTATCTTGGGGAGGGAGAAGGTCAGGGCAAACGGCAATGGTTCGAGGTCGTGGACAGGCAGGAAACGGGGAGGCGGCAGAGGTTTTGGGGTTTGAGAAACGTAGCAAGAGGTCTGGTACACGGAAAGGCGGAATACACCCTTTTTTAAAGCTTTAGCTAAGGCAGAGGGAACAAAAGGGTCCAGCAAGGATGGGTTTTGGGGCGCCTTAAGAAAGGGGGAAACGCCCGGCATTTAGCCAAAACGGGGCGGGTGGCCCCCTTTTAAAAAACCCCCGAGAACGAGCGCGCGGGCGCCTTAGGAAAAACCCGGCACGCGCGCCCCCGGCCGGGAGAGGACGGGGGACGGGAAAAGGAGCGAGGTTAGGGGAGTCCCCGCAGTTTTCAGACCCCCGGGTCGTCCCCGGCCAGGGGGGGGCACCCCCAAACCCCCGGGGGGCACCCGGGAGGGGGCACGGGGGGCGCTCCCCCGTCCCGCGGGCCGAGGAAGGGAGGGGGTGGGCCCTGACATAAGTCTTTAAAAACTGGGTCGAACCCAATAATTGACGCAAAGTGTGGGGTCATAGTCCCCCCAGCAGGCTTGCTCGCTCACCACCAGGTCCCTGATTTTCTTTCCTGGCCGCGCTCCCCGCCGAAGCTCCCGTCTCCCGGCGCGTGTTTTAAAATTTTAAATGCCAGCCATCCGGGAATTGGGTATTCCCCTTTTGCTGCCCCTATTTAAGACTGCCCCTTCCGAAAGGTTGCCGGGTCTTTAGTCCCAAATTTCCTATTGAGAAAGCGTTCCAAGTCTTCCGTCATACCGTGTACCGTACCTTCCTGCCAAACGGGCCCTTTACCATGGGCCGTTTCCGCCTGTCCTGACCTTACCGCCTACCCCCACACTCAACGCCCTCACGATTCTGTACCCACCTCACCCCTTTGGGTGCCACCCCCCAAGCAAAATCACGTCAAATGGAAGTGACCTGGTAGAATCCCGCCGGGCCGGGAAGTCCCCTCCCGCTTTGCGGGGGGCCCCGGTGAAAACCGGGACCTACTTAGAATTTTCCCCTCCCTGGCGTGGCTTTTCCCAACCCCATTTCGGGGGTCCAGTGTTACCACTACTAACCGTTCGTGGGGCAGTAAATCCGGGCCCTGGATCCCCCCAAGGTGCCCCTGCCAAACGTCCCCTGACCCCAACCACCATCGCGGCGCAGCAATTCCAGCAGATCGCTCAGCAGGCCCACCTCTCCACAATGATGCAGCGGTGCCTGGTGGGCGCACCTGTGTCCCCATCCCCGGGCTCCCGGCGGGGACGGGTGGTGCTGCTGACCGTGCTACGGTTTGCGGTCACACCCATCCCATCTGCTTACCGGACCACGCTCCCGTCCTGTGCTCTCCCCCTGCTGGCCGGAATACGCACGCGCGCCCCCTAGCGCGCGCTCATTCATGTGGGTTTAAAGGGACAGTGCAACGGTAATTGTATAATTGCCGGGCGCTGATCCTATATAATTGTATGGGTCCACGTCACTTCCCTGCTGGATCTTTGTTGCCTCCGTGCCCTAGAGAAAGCGTTATCTGTGTACTAGTCTCTGCCGTGTTCCTGACCCTTGCCTACGTTTCTCGACTCTGAACCTTGCCGCCTGCCCTGACCCTCTTGCTACGACTATTGACCACGAACCGTTACCGCCTGCCCTGACCTTGCCGCCTGTCCCCGACTACGACCACGCTACACCTCAGCTGCCACCGCAAGCAAGTCACGTCAGAGGTAGCGACCTGGTAGACTCCCGCCGCAGCAAGTCCATCCCGCTTTGCGGCGGGCTCTGGTGAAGACCGGGACCTACTTAGATTCCGCTTCGTGGCGTGGCTTACGCCATCGCTTGCGGAGGTCCAGAGGATCCACTATCCCGGCTGTTACAGTAAGATCCAGCCATGTATCCCACCAAAGTGCCCCTGCCAAGCATCGCGGATCTCACGACTATTGTTGACCAACAATCGCAACAAATCGCTCAACAGGCACAGCAATTGGGCCAGCTCTCTGCCATGATGCGTCAGCTCCTTGCATCCCAGCAACAGTCTCCGCCTCCGTCTGTGGCTCCGTCTACACCCTCTGTTCCTTTGGCCACCCTGGGACCCAAGCTTCGGCTTCCTCTGCCCTCCAAATTTGACGGGGACCCCAAGCTTTGTAGGGGCTTTATTACCCAGTGCTCTATGCACGTAGAACTGATGGCGGATTAGTTCCCCTCGGAGAGGTCTAAAGTGGCCATCGTGGTGAGTCTGCTATCCGGGAAGGATCTGGCTTGGGCGACCCCCCTCTGAAACAGGAATGACCCTGTGACTGCGGATCTACAGATCTTCCTCCACGAATTTCGCACCGTCTTCGAGGAACTGGCGCGTGCATCCTCTGCAGAAACCGTGCTCTTGAGCCTTCGACAGGGCGATTCCTCTGTGGGTGAATATGCGGTTCAATTCCGCACCCTGGCTTCGGAGCTGACTTGGAATAACGCCGCTCTTTGCGCCACTTTCAAAAAGTGTCTGTCCAGCAGGGTAAAAGACGCTTTGGCAGCAAGAGACCTTCCGTCCTCCCTGAGCGAACTTATCCACCTGGCTACCCGCATCGAGGTAAGGTTCGCTGAAAGGCAGGAAGAGCTCCGCCAAGAAAGAGACTCTGCACGACTCCGTCGGCTGCTTCGCCTCACTCCGGTATTCCAGTGTTCTCCTTTGCCGCCTCCTCTAGCTTCCGATGCGGAAGCCATGCAGGTTGATCGAGCCCACTTATCGGAGCAAGAGCTGACTCGCCGTCGGGCAGAGAACTTATGTCTCTACTGCGCCAGCCCGGATAATTTCCGCTGAAGCTGTCCGCAACGTCCCCATCGGGCAGGAAACGCTCGCACCTAGCTGCCATAGGAGAGGTGTCCCTAGGTGCTGTTTCCTCCTCTCCATGTTTAACGATGCCAGTGGTGGTGACATCTGATGCGGGTCTATCGTTCCGGACTTCTGCCTTCCTGGACTCCGGGTCAGCCGGAGACTTCATCCATGCCTCCTTGGTAACCCAATAACGCGCGGCAGTAGTCCGTCTGGAAAAGCCTCTGCTTATTTCTTCGGTCAGTGGGGAGCTCCTTAGTGACCCCATCCAGTACATAACCCGGCCGTTGACCCTCCGTGTAGGGGCTCTACATAAGGAGAAGATTTCGTTCCATGTTCTGCCTCGTGCTTCCTAGGCGAGTCTTGTGGGGCTTCCCTGGCTGCAACGTCACGCCCCTACGCTCGATTGGAAGACAGGCGAGGTCCTGCGTTGGGGACCGGAATGTCGGAACCTCTGTTTGGAAGCACCACGCTACCACTTCTCCGCAGTCACCCACCAAGCCGCTGCCAGGCCTGCCAGTGGAGTACCAGGATTTTGGGGACGTATTCTCTAAGAAGCAGGCTGAGACGCTGCCGCCTCATTGGCCTTATGATTGCGCATTTGACCGCCTCCCTGGGACCAGTTCCCTCCGGGGAAGGGTCTATCCGCAATCTGTGCCGGAGACTCAGGCCATGTCGGCCTATATACAAGAGAATCTGCAGAAAGGATTTATTCGCAAATCCTCCTCCCCAGCTGGAGCCGGGTTCTTCTTCGTGCAGAAAAAGGATGGTTCCCTTCGTCCGTGTATTGACTATAGGGGTCTAAATAAAATCACCGTGAAAAATCGCTACCATCTCCCACTGATCTCGGAGCTTTTTGATCGCCTCAGGGGGGCCAAGGTGTTCTCCAAATTGGACCTGTGTGGAGCCTATAACCTCATCAGAATTCGGGAAGGGGACGAGTGGAAAACAGCTTTTAATACCCGAGATGGACATTTCGAATATCTTGTGATGCCCTTTGGGCTATGCAACGCTCCAGCTGTGTTCCAAGAATTGTCAATGATGTCTTCAGGGATCTATTGTACACCTGCGTCATAGTGTATCTGGATGACATCCTGATCTTCTCCCCTGATCTCCAGACCCATCGGACACAAGTGTGCCAGGTTCTGAGACGTCTGCGCAACAAATGACTGTATGCCAAGCTGGAGAAATGTTTATTACACCAGACCAGCTTACCTTTCCTGGGTTATATAGTCTCGGCTAAGGGTCTGCAGATGGATCCGGCAAAACTCTCTGCGGTTCTGCAATGGCCCCGTCCTGTCGGTCTTCAGGCGATACATCGCTTTCTGGGCTTCGCCAATTATTACCGGCAATTCATTCCCCACTTCTCCACCTTGGTGGCTCCTATTGTTGCCCTCCCCAGGAAGAACGCGACTCCGAGATGCTGGCCTCCGGAGGCTGAAAAGGCGTTTATCGAACAGACATTCCTCCCAGGGGACAGGGTCTGGCTTTCTTCACAATACGTACGTCTGAAGATTCCCAGCCTCAAGTTGGGCTCTCGCTTCCTGGGACCCTTCAAGGTGCTCCGGCAGCTTAAAACGGTCACGTACAAACTTTGCTTACCTCCATCGCTCCTGATCCAAAACTCTTTCCACGTCTCCCTCCTCAAGCCTCTGGTCCTGAACCGCTTTTCTCAGAAAGGTATCGCCTCCCCCGGTAGCTGATTCTTCTGACATCTTCGAAGTAAGAGACATCCTGGCCATGAAGACTGTCAGAGGGAAGCGCTTCTTCCTTGTGGATTGGAAGGGCTTCGGACCCGAGGAGAGATCATGGGAACCAGAATCTAATATTTTGAATCACGATCTCATCCGCGGGGACGGGTGGTGCCGCTGACCGTGCTACGGTTTACACCCGTCCCATCCGCTTACCTGACCACTCTCCCGTCCTGCGCTCTCCCCCTACCGGCCGGAATGCTCGTTCATGTGGATTTAAAGGGACAGCGCGCCGGTAATTGCCAGGCGCTGATCCTATATAATGTATGGGTACACATCACCTGCTGCATCTTTGTTGCCTCTGTGCCCTAGAGAAAGCGTTATCTGTGTACTAGTCTCTGCCGTGTTCCTGACCCTTGCTTACGTTTCTCGACTCTCTACCTTGCCGCCTGCCCTGACCCTCTTGCTATGTCTATTCACCACAAACCGTTGCCGCCTGCCCTGACCTTGCCGCCAGTCCCCGACTATGTCTACGCCTCACGATTCTGTACCACGCTACACCTCGGCTGCCACCGCAAGCAAGTCACGTCAGGGGTAGCGACCTGGTAGACTCCCGCCGCAGCAAGTCCATCCCGCATTGCGGCTGGCTCTGGTGAAAACCGGGACCTTCCTGGCGTGGCTTACACCATTGCTTGCAGCGGTCCAGTGGATGCACTATCCCGGCCGTTACACCTGGCCACCCAGCAGCAACAACTCGCTCCTGTGGCTTCCGCTGCACCTTCGGCTTCTGCACCGACTGCTGGTCCAAGGCTCCGTCTGTCTATGCCGTCTAAGTTCGATGGGGACTCCAAGGCTTGCAAGGGCTTTATCACCCAATGTTCACTGCACATCGAATTAATGGGGAACCAGCTCCCTACTGAAAGGTCGAAGGTCGCATTCGTGGTCAGCCTTCTTTCCGGGAAAGCTCTGGCCTGTGGGCTACCCCTCTTTGGGACAGAGACGATCCGGTCACGGCTATCCTCGCCACTTTCCTCACAGAGTTCCGCAGCGTGTTTGAGGATCCCTCCTGTGCCTCTTCTGCCAAAACTGCCTTACTAAATCTGCGTCAAGGAGACTCCTCGGTGGGCGATTACGCGGTACAGTTCCGCACCCTGGCCTCAGAACTTTCATGGAACGATGCGGTATTAGCCGTCACCTTCAAGAAAGTGTAACGATTCTGGAGGTGGATCCACTGGACCACCGCAGGCGATGGCGTAAGCCCCTACCAGGGAGTGGAATCTAAGTGGGACCCGGTTTTCACCAGAGCCCGCCGCAAAGCGGGATGGTCTTGCTGCGGCGGGTGTCCACCAGGTCACTACCACTGGCGGGGCGTGCCTGCGGTGGCGGCCAAGGGTGTGAGGTACAGGAACGGCAGGCAGGCTCGTAGTCGAGGACAGACAGAAGGTCAGGACAGGCGGCTCAGGTTTGTGGACGGTAGACAAGCAGGTGGTCGGGGCAGGCGGCAAGGTTCGTAGACGGTAGACGTAGCAGAGGGTCGGTACACAGGAAGGCAATACTGGAACACTCAGGAATACTTTCACCATGGGCATGAATACCAAGGATCCGGCGAGGGCCGGCAGGAAGTGACCGGACTAAAGAGGAGCAGTGCCCGGCAATGAACCAAGTACCGGCGCACTGCCCCTTTAAATTCAAATTGCCGGCGCGCGCGCGCCCCTAGGGGCGGAGCTACGCGCCGGGACACGGAAGCAGCCTGAGCAGGAGCGTGGCCGGGTAAGTGCATGCCGGCGGGGACGGGGAGGCGAGCGGACCCCGAACCCGACGTGCGGGACGGGGCTCCGCTCGGTGCAGGAGCACGGGCGCGCCTGTGACCCGGGACAGTGGTCGCAGGGGCGTCCGTGACAGAAAGGCCTCTCCAACCAGATCAAGGATGCCTTATCTACCCGTGATCCACCTTCCTCCTTGAATGACTTTATTTCTTTGGCCACTCGGATTGATATCTGTTTTTCTGAACGGCGAGAAGAGCTACGTCAGGAACACGAACCTGCCAGGGTCGTCGTTTTCCCTGTCTACCTCCTGTATTCCAGAGGCCACCACAGTTGTCCTCCCTGCCTGCTACTGAGGAACCCGTGCAAGTGGACAGAGTGCACTTGACTCCACAGGAGCTGACCCGGCGGCGTGACGAAAACCTATGCCTCTATTGTGCCAGCCCCGAACATTTCCGCTGGGGCTGCCCACTTCGTCCTCAGCATTCGGGAAACGCACGCACCTAGGATACGTGGGAGAGGCGTCCCTAGGTAAGAGCAAGGCCTCTCCTCGTTTGACCATACCCGTTCTACTCGGCACTGGGTCAGGTATCCGGGTTCAAGCCTCTGCTTTCCTGGACTCTGGGTCGGCTGGAAATTTCTTGGATGCTGCCTTGGTTTCCCAGCATAACCTCTCTGCGGTCCGCCTGGAGAAACCCCTAGTCATCTCCTCTGTCAGTGGGGAGATCCTCAGTGATCCAGTCCGGTTCTGTACTGAACCTCTGTTCCTTCAAGTGGGGGCACTGCATAAGGAGAGACTTGTGTTTTATGTGTTACCCCGGTCTTCTTCGTCTATTCTTCTGGGTCTCCCGTGGCTGCAGCGCCATGCTCCCATGCTCAACTGGTAGACGGGCGAAGTCTTGCGTTGGGGGCCAGAATGTCAGTCTCGCTGTCTGGTGGCACCTCGCCCGGTGCTTTCCGCTTTTCCTCCTGTACCGTCTAAGCCTGTGGCGGGCCTCCCCGCTCCGTAGCAAGAATTTGCGGACGTCTTCTCCGAGAAGCAAGCTGAGACATTGCCTCCTCATCGCCCCTAAGACTGCCCTATTGACCTTCTGCCTGGGACATCGCCTCCACGGGGCAGGGTTTACCCACTGTCGGTACAAGAGACCTTGGCTATGTCTGCCTACATCAAAGAGAATCTCCAGAAGGGATTCATACACAAGTCCTCCTCTCCAGCTGGGGCCGGGTTCTTTTTCGTTACAAAGAAGGATTGCTCCCTACGTCCTTGCATTGACTACCGGGGACTCAACAAAATGACCGTAAAGAACCGCTACCCACTGCCCTTGATCACGGACCTCTTTGAACGGCTTCAGGGAGCCAAGATATTCTCTAAATTGGACCTGCGAGGGGCTTATAGTCTCATTCGTATTCGTGAGGGTGATGAATGGAAGACCGCCTTCAATACCCGCGACGAGCACTTCGAGTACCTTGTCATGCCCTTCGGACTCTGCAATGCACCTGCCGTCTTCCAAGAATTTGTCAACGACATATTCAGGGATCTCCTGTACACATGCGTAGTCGTCTACCTGGATGACATCCTGGTGTTCTCTGCCGATCTTGAGCCCCATCAAGTCCATGTGCGACAGGTCCTCAAGCGTTTAAGGGCTAACCGCCTCTATGCCATGCCCGAAAAGTGCCTGTTCCATCAGAAGTCTTCCATTCCTCAGCTACATCATTTCCGACAAGGGCCTGCAAATGGACCTCGCGAAATTGTCTGCCGTTCTACAGTGGCCACGACCTGTGGGCCTCTGAGCCATACAAAGGTTTTTGGGTTTCGCCAATTACTATAGACAGTTCATCCCACATTTCTCCTCGCTGGTATCACCTATAGTAGCGCTAACCAAGAAGAATGCTAATCCGAAGCTCTGGCCGGCGTCGGCAGAAGAAGCCTTTTCTAACTTAAAGTCGGCCTTTGCCTCTGCACCCGTACTCTCCCGGCCAGATACGGAGAAACCGTTCTTTCGGGAGATCGATGCCTCCTCGGTGGGGGTCGGGGCCATGCTTACTCAAAAAGGGCCCAAAGGCAAGACCCTCACATGCGGGTTTTTTTTCCAAAACTTTCACTGCCGCAGAAAGGAACTACTCCATTGTTGACCGGGAATTACTGGCCATCAAGCTGGCTTTGGAGGAATGGCGCTATCTCTTGGAGGGAGCTCGTCACCCAGTCAATATCTACACTGACCATAAAAACCTGCTATAACTCCAGACACCCCAATGTCTAAACCCGCGCAAAGCTCAATGGACCCTCTTCTTCTCCCGGTTCAATTCTCTAATTCATTTCCGCCATGCGGAAAAAAATGTCAAGGCTGACGCCCTCTCCCGTGCCTTTGACGTGACTGTGGACGAACCCACTCCACGGCACATTATCCCTCCTGAACGGCTTATCTCTGCTGCGCCCATAGACCTGCAATGAATTCCTCCCGGCAAGACATACGTTCTTCCGGCTCTACGGAAAAGGATATTGTTGTGGGGTCATCGCTCTCGTGTGGCTGGGCCCCCAGTGCAGGTGCAGAGGTCTTGCTCCCTCATCTCCCGGTTTTATTGGTGGCACGGTCTGACCCAAGATGTTCGTGAGTTCGTGGAATCTTGCGCCACCTGTGCCTGTAACAAGTCGCCTCGTTTCAAGCCGGCAGGTCTGCTTCAGCCACTGCCGATTCCCAGCTGTCCTTGGACCCATGTGGCTTTGGACTTTATCACCGATCTCTCTCCTTCTGCTAGTAATACCATTATCTGGGTGGTTACGGATCGGTTCTCCAAAATGTCTCACTTTATCCCTCTGCTAGGCCTACCCTCTGCTCCTCGTCTCGCGAGTCTGTTTTTTCAACACATCTTCCGGCTACATGGGCTTCCCCAGCACATTGTTTTGGATCGGGGGGTCCAATTTGTTTCTAGGTTCTGGCGCTCCCTATGTGCCCAACTCCAAGTGAAGCTGGATTTCTCTTCGGCCTACCATCCTCAGTGTAATGGGCAAGTCGAGAGTGTTAATCAGACTCTGGGCTGCTACCTTTGTCTCTGCGTGTCTGGACGATTGGTCTAGTCTGTTACCCTGGGCCGAGTTTTCTTACAACACTTTAGACTCGGAATCTGCCGATGCCGCTCGCTTCTTCATTGTCTACGGACGACATCCACGCCCGCCCCTCCCTCTCTCGGTGCCCTCTGAGGTCCCAGCCGTGGACGGGTTGGTCCAGGACCTAACGGCCATCTGGGAACAGACACGCCAATCTACTCCAGGCTTCCGCTCGTACTAAGATTCAAGCCGACAGGAAACGAAGACCTTCTCCGATTTTCTCTCCTGGTGACAAAGTGTGGTTGTCGGCTCGGTATATCCGTCTCAAGGTCCCCAGCTATAAGCATGGTCTCCGTTACTTGGGACCGTTTGAGGTGCTGAAACGCATAAACCCAGTGGCATATAAGCTCCGCCTTCCTCCCCACTATGTGGGTCCCGAACTCCTTCCATTTCTCTCTTCTGAAACCGGTCATCTTGAATAATTTCTCCCGGGAGGTTGCTCCCCCTGCTCCTGTGACCGACGCCGCTAACGTCTTTACTGTAAAGGAGATTCTGGATATGAAGACGGTCAGAGGGAAGCGGTTTTTCCTCATTGACTGGAAGGGGTTCGGGCCTGAAGAGAGGTCCTGAGCACCGGAAGACAATATTCTGGATCGAGATATTCTCCGGCGATGCCTCCCGGCCAGAAAGCGGGGGCGGCCAACGGGGGGGGGGGGTACTGTCACAGGTGCCCCTGCGACCCTCATCCCGGGTCGCAGGCGCACCCGTGCCCCTCCGGCGAGCAGCGCCGTGACCCGTATGTCGGGCAGCGGGCGCGCTCGCTCAGCCAGCCAGGTCCAGCACAACGGTAATTGGGTATTGCCGGTCGCTGCCCCTATTTAAGCCTGCCTCTTCCTGACATGGTTGCCGGATCTTTAGTGCCAATTGCCTATTGAGAAAGCGTTCCAGAGTCTTCTGTCATACCGTGTACCGTACCTTCCTGCCTACGTCCCTTGACCACGAACCGTTGCCGCCTGTCCTGGCCTTACCGCCTGTCCCCGACTATGTCTACGCCACACGATTCTGTACCACGCTCACCCTTGGCTGCCACCGCAAGCAAGTCATGTCAGTGGAAGTGACCTGGGAGAATCCTGCCACAGCAAGTCCATCCCGCTTTGCGGCGGGCTCTGGTGAAAACCGGGACCTGCTTACGCTATCGCTTGCGGCGGTCCAGTGGATCCACTACTACCGCCCGTGACAGTGTGTAGATTTGGGCTAGCGAACATCTTGGCTTGTAAGCGTTGAAGATGACTCTGGAGGGATTTAGTTCCTTTTTTCTTCGTTCTGGTCAACTCCCAAGGCAGGGCAATACCCTTAAACCCCCTTAATGGCTTCCCACAGGGGTGGAGCCGAATAACCGAGCCACGTTTTAAAAAAAAAAAGGGTTTTGATATAGCATGCCAAATCTCCTCTCTAGTTTGGGGGCGTTTTAACAGGGGTCATTCGTACCCATGGCGGGAACGTGAGCGAGGGATCGGGTTTAGATGGAGAAGGGCGTGGGTCAACCAAAAGATGGGTTTCATCTGGGGCCCGCCATCATTTGCAAAATCGAACTTACCATAAAAGCTTCAGCCGTGTTGCTTGGGGGGGGGGGGGAGGGGGGAAAAAAAATGAAAGATTTATCAAAGGGTTTTTTATCCTCCAAATTCGTAAAAACCTTTTTTTCTAATCAGCGGGAAAATTCTGTGAGGCTGTAACAAGGCCTTAGGGGGGGTTTTAACCTGAAATAGTGTCCTTCTAGATTTGGGGGGAAAACCCAAATTTTGAAATCCCCACCTCCAAAAAAGGGGCCCTGCCCCAAAAAACAACCACTGCCAAAAAGGCATGGTCGCGGGGGTGTTGTGGGGTTGTTATCATTGGAATACGCCCTGTGGCCCTTTTCCCAAATGGGGGGACATCTCTGCTTCAGTAGCACAGTACAGGGGAATCATGGTTTCCTCAAAAACTGACTCCCCACACGGGAAGCCCGCGGGGCCCCAAACCATGGTTTCCCACCCCCATGTTTGACTGTAGACAAGACACACTTTCTTTGTATCCTCCCCTGGTTGCTCCCACACAGCTTCTCCAATGAACCAAATAAGTTTATTTGGCCCACCCACAGGACTTTTCCTTTGGGCCCAAGCCCTCTCTGCTTGTTTTTCAGCAAACTGTTTGGGGCTTTCTTGTTCACATTTTTTAGAAAAGGGGTTTCCTTCTGGAAGGCAGCCAGCAACCAATTAAACACTGTGCGGGAGGCTGACACTGACAGGCTACCCTCCAACCCTTAACTTCTGCAGCAATGCTGGCAGTACTCATATGTCTATTTTGAAAAAACATTCTCTGGATATGATGCTAAGCACATGCAACCAACTCGTTGGTCACCCATGGCGAGACCTGTTCTGAGTTGAGCCTGTCTTGTTAAACTGCTGTTTGGTGTTGGCCACCTTCACGGTGGCGAACACTAAACAGCAGTTTAACAAGACAGCTCAGTTTCAGAGTGTTGGCCTAGTCGATCTTTATCATAGTCTTTATGTATAGCAAGAATTTTTTTTCTGGTTCTCAGACTGTTCTTTGCCATGAGGTGCCAAGTTGTACTTCCTGTATGAAAGAGTGACCTGTATTAGAGAGTGTGAGAGCGATACCACCAAATTTAACTCCCTTGCTCCCCATTCACACCTGAGACTTTGTAACACTAATGAGTCACATGACTCTGAGAACAAGAAAGGCATACAGACTCAGTAAGCAGCATAAGGACCCCAACGTGTGGTCTCTCCACACCTGGCTTCGTCAGGGGGGTTGTAGAAAATGTACATGTGGAAGAAACGTACGTTGGGGTCCATGTGCTGCTAATTGGGTCTGTATGCCTTTCTTGTTCTCATTATTGTTTTACTGATAATTATTAGGTATTATCTATTTTGTGATGGGATTTTATTCTGAATTTTGATATTATAATTATGCATATAGTTTAGGGGTGGTAGTGTTCCGTAGCAATTTCATTTTTTAGCTTTTTTTTTAAATTTAGAATTGGTTTTATGGCCCATTGACGTTAAATTCTGTTTTTTCAAGAAAGTATATATACATGCTTCCCCTCCGGGATTTCCCGGCTCTATATAAGGTCAGCAGGTAGGCTGACTGGGCGTCGGCTGTATCTCCAGTCTACCATTCAGGCTGGAGACGTACACACTGGAGGAAGCCGTGTCTGCACCGCATCATACAAGGTGATAGTGATGGAACTACACCCCTGTATAGTATGCGCTCAGACGAGCAGGAGTTTTGATTATGTTCATCTGCTTCACTGTGCATTTATTGCCATCCGTTTTGTTTTGCCTGTACAATAAACCCACAGACCAAGGACCGTTTGTACCTGATACCTGCCTTTGTCTCCTGCCTGAGAGGAATTATGCTGTGATCCCAGAGCTATGCAAGCTTACAAAATATATATAGATATATATATATATATATATATATATATATAAATAAAATTTTATATATATATATATACACATCTCTCCCTCTCTCTCTCTCCCCTCTCTCTCCATATATATATATATATATATAAATATATATATATAATATCTATATATATAAATAAAAAAATAGGAAAAGCAGGCAGCATCTCCCGGCAAAAAATATAAACGGTGCAAGCAAGTTAAACCCCCGTCACGGATAAGCAAACAAAAATGGAAAAACTGCTTGCACTCACAAATTTTTAAAAGATGAAAAAAATCAGTGCTTAAATTTCATGTCCCCCAGGGCAACGTTCGGCCACACAGGCACACAGGCTTGAAAAAGGCTCTGTGTGACCGAAACGTGCCCGGGTGACATGAAATATGCACTGATTTTTTCATCTTTTAAAATTTGTGAGTGCAAGCAGTTTTCCTTTATATATATATATATATAATATAATATATATATATATTAGCTTATATAATATATATAAATATATATATATTATATATAATATATATTAGCATTATATAAAACATTAGCATAATAAAATAATATATATATATATATATATAATTATATAAATAAATAATATATAAAATATACACACATACATACAGGGTGGGCCGTTATAATTGGATACACCTAAATAAAATGGGAATGATTTTTGATATCAACTTCCTGTTTGTGGCACATTAGTATATGGGAGGGGGAACACTTTTCAAGATGGGTGTTGACCATGGCGGCCATTTTGAAGTCGGCCATTTTGGATCAATGGATAAATATTGAAAATCTTCAAAAAAAAAAAATGTTTTTGAAATCTTACCACCACTTTGCTTTCATTTTTGTGAAATACCTAATGGGTTAATAAACTTCCTAAATGCTGTTTTGAATACTCTAAGGAGTGTAGTTTCTTAGATGGAGTCATTTATGGGTTATCTAACATAGAGGCCCATGAAAACCACATTAGAACTGGACTGATTTGTAAGCCCCCTAATGTTAAAAAATAAAAAGACATTTAAAAAATTTTGCCAACCTACAGAGTAGAAATAAGGTAGATGCTAGGTATACAATATTTTGTGTGGAATAACTATCTGTCTTGCATGCAGAAATTTTTGAACTTTGAAAATGGTCAATTTTTCCAAATTTTCGCAATATTTTGATAGTTTTCACAAATAAACAAGGATTATTGGACCAAAATTTCTTACTAACTTAAAGCACAATGTGTCACGAGAAAACATTCTCAGAATCAGATGGATAGGTAAAAGTATCAAAAAGTTATTATCACATAAAGTGACACATCTTAGATTTAAAAAATGGGGCTGAGTCAGGAAGGTCAAAACTGGCTGCAGTGGTAAGGTGTTAAAGGGGTTGTATCGTTACAAAGACAGTAAAAATAAGCACTTTTGTAATTGGGTTGCATTACCTCAGTCACTTGGTTTAGCAGATATAACTTTTCCCGTGAATCTGTATTCTATTTCCGCTGCTGCGGTCGGGACACACCCCTGGCGGATCCCACCCCCTAGACACGCCCCCCCGCCACTGTGATAATGACTGACATTTGATTGGTCCCACACCTGTGCTTACTCCC